>JBBPBX010002596.1:78146-89328 GCA_038048925.1 Garcialebias charrua
GTTTGAAATGTACCCATTAGAGTAAACCATGAAAATCACACTTATTGCTCGCACCGACTGAACTACCTAAACTATAGCCATGGACCACTTAGACGACGTGTTCACCATTGATTATGATGTACAATCACGGGTAATAAACTTTACAACCGAGCCGAGCCTACCTCGCTTAGACTTTTTAGATTTCGTAGCAAACATAGTACAAATTTGTGCTTTAAGACAGCCCCAAGAGGCTCATGTATTCTACGGCTACCACTTTTTGAATTAAAGAGACATATTTGTTTTTCTTTTGTTTTATTGATGTTGATTTGACTTTTATTTGCTGATTTTTACTTGATTACATTTTATCCTGATTAAAATACATATTATCTGTTCATTTATTCTCTTTTGTACTTTAATCCTCAATTGTTCTGTCTTCAATTGTTTTTGAACATGACTGTTGCTTGCCACATTATTTGCAGGTCTTTACCCTGCACAAAAACAGCTACTTGCTAATTCTATCTCTAGTTAATGATGGTTGCATGGAAAGTCTATTAGACACATGTAATTTGATGTTTTATTTTGAGAGTCTCATACTTTTTTCTTCTCTTATAGATCAACTGAATGTAAGGATGATATGGACACCAGATTTGGTCGCCGCCGTGGGGCCGGGGTGTTGTGCAGCTTTTTCCCCAAGCACCTCTACATCGTTGCCACCGGGGTTTTCCTGCACAAGTTCACATCATCCAGTTAGGCCTGGGGAGGCATAACGTGTGATTTAATAACACTGTGATTTTCTTGAGTAACATTACTTTTAAGATTGATTGATAATTTTGATTTTGGTTTTGAATGTATTATTTTGTTGTTGTTGTGAATTGTATTATCTTAGTTGTTCCTGACGGAACAAAAGGAGGGAATTGTAAAGTAAAATCATACACTCTCAGGTATTAAACTCATAATTAAACTCATGTATTAAACTTTTCACCTCATGTTAAGAATCATGCACTCCAAATGACTTTGTGCATCTTGTGACCATCTTAAATCTGCTGACTCTGTGCATCTTGTGACCATCTGTGTGAAACCAACCATTTGTTCCTCATTTTAAATGTCATGTTCCTCATTTTATCTGCTGATTAAACTGTGACCTTCTCGTGTTAGTCTAAAAACACTGTTGCATTATAAGAAAATGATGAATGCTCATTTTCCATGTGTTATCAGCAGTTTCCACCTTGTGACAGATAAGCACCTCCTCGTTCCACCCATTGTACCACCCTGTTCCTCCCTCAAATTTGCTCCTCCTACGCGAGGGTTTTTAACCATGCTGTGTTACACTCTGAGCTCAGAACAGAGCCAGACAGGTTCAGTGCCTGTATTATTTCTGTTCTCAATCTTGCAAGATTCATTAAATCTTTTAAACTTGAACTTCGCTTGGACAGCCTTGCCTCGTTATCCAGTTTATTCCACAGTGCCAAGAGATAAGGTGTGGTATTGCATGAGGAAATCTGGAGTGGCAGAAAAGTATGTTAGACTGGTACAGGACATGTATGAGGACAGCAGAACAGTGGTGAGATGTGCTCTAGGAGTGACAGATAGCTTCAAGGTGGAGGTGGGATTGCATCAAGGATCGGCTCTGAGCCCCTTCTTGTTTGCTCTGGTGATGGACCGACTAACAGATGAGGTCAGGCAGGAATCTCCATGGACTATGATGTTTGCAGATGACATTGTGATCTGTGGTGAGAACTTGGAGGTGGAGGTATTCACTTGAAAGAAGAGGAATGAAAGTCAGCCGTAGTAAGACAGAGTACATGTGTGTGAATGAGAGGGAGGCCAGTGGAACAGTGAGGCTACAAGGAGCAGAGGTCACAAAGGTGCAGGACTTCAAGTACTTGGGGTCCACTGTCCAGGAAAATGGGAAATGTGGTAAAGAGGTGAAGAAGAGAGTCCAGGCAGGATGGAGTGGATGGAGAAAAGTTTCAGGAGTGATTTGTGACAAAAAGGTGTCAGCAAAGGTCAAAGGAAAAGTTTACAAGACAGTGGTGAGACCAGCTATGTTGTATGGTCTGGAGACAGTGTCATTGACAAAAAGACAGGAGAAAGAACTGGAAGTAGCAGAAATGAAGATGCTGAGGTTCTCCTTAGGAGTGACAAGGATGGATAAGATCAGGAATGAGATCATCAGAGGTACAGCACATGTTGAACAACTGGGAGATAAAGTTAGGGAGGCCAGACTGAGATGGTTTGGACATGTCCAGAGGAGGGACAGTGGGTATATTGGTAGAAGGATGTTAGAAATGCAGCTGCCAGGAAAAAGACACAGAGGAAGGCCAAAGAGGAGATATATGGATGCAGTTAGAGAGGACATGAAGGTAGTTGGAGTGAGGACAGAGGATGCAGAGTGAGGTGGAGGAGGATGACTCGCTGTGGCGACCCCTGAAAAGGGAAAAGCCGAAAGAAGAAGAAGACGTGATGTTAAAATTGTTACAATATCAAGTTGAAATGTTTAGAGGAAGCATGTTAAACGTATAAATTATATGATTTATAATGCAAAAAACTCATTAGACTTATGTCTGATCTTAGACAATGTGTTGTTTTTAGGTTTGTTGTTTTAGGTTTTTAGGTACATTATGCACTTTGAAAAGGAGCTGGCTTTCTTGAATGCCTTTTTTTGTAACATCATTAAAGCTGTTAAACTTCAATAGCAAACTCAAGCTGAAAGGCAGTTCATTTTACAGATAATCTAATTGAGTTTTTCTTTGTCTTAATTCACAGGTACTATGTGAATATGGCCTTGCAAATTGTGTGACGGATCGTTATCTACCAGGTATGAGTTATTAAAACATTTTAGGCTGAGACATTTCCACCATAGCCGGACAGGCCAATATCCATGCGCAAATCTAGACTGTCCTTGAGCATTCACAAGCTGGAGAAAACTTTTGAGTCACACATATCGAACACACAGCAAATTAAAAACAACATGTGCTCAGTCCATTACGTTCTCATGTCAGACATGTAGGTGTGAAGAACTTCCAACAGAGAAGGAATACAGTACTTCAGTCATATTAACCAACACCTTAGGCATTATGAAAATGTAACTTGTATGTTTGAGGGATGTACATATCAGTCAAACATTTATGGCACTTTTAACTCACATAAAAATCGTAAACATAATCCACACAGTTTAAAGGATTTTAAAGTAGGTGTAGTTAAAGTCAGTGTTCAGTCTAGTCCAGAAGAAGAAGCTTCGAGCTGGGCCGGGCACCGTGCGCGAACCGGAGGACCGCTGCCTGGAGCTTCGAGCTGGGCCGGGCACCGTGCGCGAACCGGAGGACCGCCGTCTGGAGCCACGAGCTGAGCTAGCATCGGAGCTACATCTGGAGCTACGTGCTGTGCTAACTGGGCTAACATCGGAGCTGCTGCGACCGGAGGAGGCCGAGCACTGTGCGTGAACCGGATGACCGCCGTCTAAGCCAGGCTAGTGAGCCAACCTCTTTGGATAACAGATCTGATTGCTGCAGACTGCTGAGACCGTGAGTCTTGATCTGATAACTGCTGATCTGGGTGCTGGGCCACAGCCACCATCGTTAGACCTGTGAGCCTCCTGGAAGGGCCACGTGGTTCAAGTTGCGTGAAGCTGACACCCCACCCACCTCAAAAATTAAAGCAAACAGTCTGAATGGTTAGTGCTCAGTTAGTGCTGGTTTGTGCCGTTAAAATTTTTGTTTGTGCTGCTTTGGTTTCGGAGATATTAAAGATTATTTTTTAGGTCATCTAAAGGTCACCATCCCCATATGGCTCCAAAACGCACCGGAGTGGTCTAGTTTGTTAGTGCTCCGTTAGTGTTGGTTTGTGCCGTTGAAATTTTCGTTTGTGCTGCTTTAGTTTATGAGATATTAATATTTATAATTTCAGCCGATGATGTCACCATCCCCCCATATAGCTCCAAAACGCACCGGAGTGGTCTAGTTCTTTAGTGCTCCGTTAGTCCTGGTTTGTCCCATTGAAATTTTCGTTTGTGCTGCTTTGGTTTATGAGATATTACTATTTATAATTTTAGCCGATGACATCACCATCCCCCCATATATACTGTAGCTCCAAAACGCACCGGAGTGGTCTAGTTATTTAGTGCTTCGTCTGTCGCTTTAATTTATGAGAAATATAATTTTCTTTCAGGTCATTATCGATTACTTAAATTGATGACGTCTGTGGTTTTCACTGAATATCATCACCACCACCACAAAGCAAGCAGTTATTAATTATATGTTTTTATCATGCAAGTTAAATGCTTTTTTATGTGCTGCTGTAAAATGTATGTCTTCTCATATTGTTTGCACTTTATTCCTTAATAAAGATTTAAAATTTTGTTCTTTGTCTCATTTAAATACATATGCTTTAGAAGCCAAAGTCAACTAAGTCATAAATATATTTAGCTCTTTCAACAGTATCATTTTCTCAGAAATGGATTGGATGGGAACAAAAATGTAAGTGCATGGCACGTATGTCATTGGCTGAAAGGTCATTTATCCAAGTAATTTACTTTTCTTTAAATACAATTTAAAATGCAGCGAGCTTCAAGTTCTATTGACATTAAGTGTAACAATTTTTGAAAAGAGCATTGAACATTTGGCAACTTTGATATGTTACGTTCTCACATAATGTTATACGGATTGGCTCTGCCCACATGATGACCATCACAACCCCTCACCTCAGTGACAAGGTGACTTCTTGGCGGTAAAGCAAGATAAATTTTCACTTCCCATTCATTCAACATTTACAACGGAAAAGTAGCTGTTAAAAAAATTAATACTGTTTAAGAAAATTTTTAAATTCTTTATACAGTATTTCCCAACCCTCTGTCGAACTTTATTTTTAAAAAGGTAAGTAAACTATTTATGTTGATGGTTATATATAAAACACTGACTCACTGCTGGGACTGCAATCCAGCCCCAGATTAACTGAGAGGGATGCATGGTTGTATCCCTTACATATTTATGTATATCCACAATTCCATTACATTTTAAGTCCAGAATTTTTAAACGGATTGAAACAAAGATTATTCAAGAGTTAATCCTGCAGCTTCTACATTCATATTCGTTCACACGGACCTCGGAAAAGAGGCAACCAGCATGTCTGAATAATAAACACTGTTTTCAAAGACAGAATCTTTATTTTCAGAAAACAAAAAGCTGCTGAACCCATCCCCTCCACTCCGTCACTTTTAAAACATGTCTCCTTTAGTTGGCTGGCCCATGAGGTCTGCTGGCGGCCCTGCCTCTGGAGCTCCCGGCCCGCTGATAATAGTGAGCCGGGTGTCCTCTGGACGGAGCTGGGGTTTGCGGCACAGCGAAGGTCTGTGATAGGGATGAAAGTCTCTGCATGCTGCAGTGTTTTCTCACCTGCTCGAGCGCGTCCGTGGATGAGCGCAGCTGCTCGAACATGGTCTGGTAGTGCTCACCGAACAGACCCTGTGTTGAGATCGGCCCCCGACGTTAAAACTTCCTCCGTGACGGAGGGAGACAGTTTGAGCCAGACTTGTCGTTGGAGCAACGTGGCTCACGCTATGATCCGAGCAGAGCAGGTCGCCAGTGCCCCGCACAGGTTGGTGATCGCGTCGAGAGCTGCTCTGCCTTCTCGTGCGTCGGCTCCCGCCCGACTCCAAGCGCCAGGAGCGCGATGTTATTTGTCGCGCACCAACCTGAGAAGCACACCTGTGGATGCGGTCCTGCATCTTTGTGGCAAACTGATCTGCAGGTGCGGGTGGTGTGGCAAGCTTCCCCACATGTTTGGCGGCTTTCAGTCCAAAAACCGCGGACAAGCTCTGCTCCAGCTGCGGGACCGGGGGAAAAGTCTGGTCCGTCAGCCCCTGGACCTTCGTCACTGGAACAAATGACAAGACAGGAGCTCTCATTTTCAGCTGATCATGTCTCTCTGCCTGCAGTAGGGAGAGGATGTCCAGGACGCACGGCCAGATCATCTGCACCTGGTTCACAGGTTTCGCAGCGAAACTGATGGCTGACAGAATGGCTTCGTACAGGTGCTGCTGTACCAAATGAAGCCGTGAGTGACTTCTCCCTGGCTATTCTTGGTGCTCTGGTGAAGGCCTTCACTCCTTTCCCTGATCTGAAGGCATACATAAACAAATGTTTCCGTCTGCTACTTGGAAACCAGTCTGCAAACCTTCCTCCATGTTTCATCCGAGATGATGACTGCATAAAAATGATCTGCCAGTGGGACTGCCTGAAAAAGAAGCCACACCGTGTCAAAAACTTATTTGTCAGAGCAATAGCAAAGCTTCTGCAATCACAGTGTTTGGACCATGCAAAACAGCTGATACATGCGATCACTGTTGTGACCCTCAGTGAGGCAGAGGGTGATGATAGCTCTGGAGTCCCTCTGGAATCGGAGAAGTGCAAAAAAATATCTAAAAACCCAGATAACAGAAGACTCCATCATTCCAGCCGAAGACACAAGGATTTGCATCAAATAGAACCTTTTGATGAGATCCAGACTGACCTACGAGACTGGGTGTCAAACATATGAGAGAAGAGCAGGTCACTCGCTGCAGCCAATTGGGACAGGCATAACATCCATTTCCTCCCCGAGATTGTTCCACACATTAAAAGACTTGCAAGTTACCTACCACTTTGGACAGGAGTATGTAGTGCAAATATTGATAACGTTGCCGGCTATATATAAATATATATATATAATATATATATATATTAATGGTCCCTCTTTTCAAAAGCACCAGCCTCACAGCAAGATCAGCCACCGTTGAAGCAGAATTCAAAAATGTAAAACATGGCCTTTTTAAACATGAGAACTTGCCCATTAGAGTAGATCGCTTCATTTCTCGTCATCTTTCCTTCATCGAAGGAAATATGAGGATTTGTACAGCGAAAGTAACAGAAGAAAATTCTGAATTAACAAAAAAATCAAGAAACCAACTCTTCATCCATGAGCACCCACAGTGCTGAAGCCAAGAGAAGAATAGATTCTCACCATTCTCCCGAACTTGATGAAACCAACATTCCGCCAACAGATGAAGATGTGGTCGAAAACTGGAGGGGCCAAATTGTTCCACCGAAAAAAAGGAAGAGGACCTCATATCTTGCTTCCTGCACAGAATGGCTCCACGCAGATCCATCTGTTCGTGGAAAAAGAGTGAAAGTGGGATTATTAAAAAATGGAAACCAGCATCAACCTATGGAAGTTGAACAATTAAAGGGGACCACATATAGGTCTTTAAAAATTTTATGTTATGTCTGTGTGCTATCTTGACAATATTAATTCATTTTAATACACAAAATAATTCTTAGATAATTAATTATACCCTTTTTAATTCTGCCATTTTTAACTTTCGTTTTGAACGACCGGTTTCTGATACTGAGTTCTGAAGTCCACGCCCTTCAACGATCTGTTTACGCCCTCTGTAACAGCCAGTATCTGTAATGTGTTGTTGTTTTAAAATTAGCTCTTTTTTATTACTCATTTGACTTACTGTTAGTGCTAGCTTAAGATAACTTACCGAAACCCGTCTGAGCGCGCCGCAATTTGCTGCTCCTTTTAGCATGAGACCACCCGAATCCGATGCTAATGTTAGCTTGTTCCTCTTCCGGTGTTCGCCAGCTCCGCTCGTTGCACGCGGCGATTTTGGGAGTTATCGCTGTTCCAGTCAAGACAACACAAAGTTCACCAAGTGTCTCCCGTAAATTAATCCGTATGGAGAAGGTCCTCGCTGCTGCGAGGCTGTACAGTTGAAGCTCCGCTCCATCCGCCAGAAGAGGGTCCCGTTGCCGCCGGTCCCTACGCCGGGGGTCTGCTCGTTTAATTTTTGCCGGCTGCGCATTGGGAGCGATCGCAAATACACTAAAAAATTGAACTAAAACATAAAAAACACAGCTGCAACAAAGTGCTGTACACATGAAATTAAGAACATATAAACAAAAGATGAGATGAAATCATGAAAAACAACAGTCATGTGTTTAATACAGAAGTGGGTTGAGCCTAACCAGGGGTTGCTAGGTGAGGGGCTGGACTCAGGTTGGGGTGGGTTGTGGCTGCGGTTTGTGACGTCACAAACCGCAGGAAGTGAGAAACAAACCGTTTTTATCACAGACAAATAAATCTACTTGGAGTAAATAAACCACTGGGTGCATTTCTTTGGCCTTAGGACTGTTTTTTTATGAAGTACATACCCAAAGTTGAGTAAAAAAACATTAAAAAGTGAATTTTGCATGCGTGGTCCCCTTTAACAATCTCTGTCCTGAACACATATGCATTTGATGCTTTCTGTCAGTGCTTATGCTGGGCTTTCTGTGACAGCTCAGCATTTCAAAATGTCAGGAATGACAGTGACAACCCCATCTTGCAGCTTGTGAAAGCCATTACTACAGATGGTGTTACCCCAAAAACATACTCACTGAGGGCAGAGCTGCAATGTCTTAGTGCAATGTTTGAGAAATTCTTGTTGAGGTCTGGTGCCCACCAAATTGATGTGCAGTGCAATATATCCACGGTCATTGGGAAAACAATGAGAAATGTGTCAAGCATTTACTTGTCTAAATACTGCTCTTCACAGTACTGCCAGCTAAACAAAGGAACAACAAGGGAAGTACCATTGGTTTCTCCTGACATTTCTGTCCTGACGAACTGTGGCTTGGCCCAGCTTGGTACGTCAGTCGAAAATGTACTCTTACTTCCAAAGTCTACCTGCCGTCGCCCACTACAAAAAGAATCAGAATGTCCAGTGGAATTCAAAACAGGACCCAGCATGTCAGGGAAAATGCTCTGTGCAGGAACTGTAAAGGCTGAAATACACCTGAGCGTCCTCAGGTACGCCACTCTACGCGCACATTTTGTGCGCATGTGTTTTGCTGCTATACTTCAGAAACTATCAGCTTTCAAATGCTCGCATTCTCCTTGTTGTAATATGAGCAGCTGCGCACGGAGGGGACTCAACTGAGCTCGTTGATTGGTCACTTGCTGACACGCCTACTGAAATGATTGACAGCCAGCTCATGTAGCTCGCTGAAGACCGCAGCGGTGTTCATGCGGTGTTTCTACTATATATGTTATAAAAAGTTCTCTCAGAAATAAAAATAATAACAGGGAGTGCTTTTCCTGCAGCACACAGCCCACCAGGGATATTTAAAACATCGCGCACCCAGGTAGGACCTGAATTCATTCATTTCATTCATGGAGTGAACGGAGGAAGAAGTGATTACTTGACTTTAGGCAAAAAAACAAAAGAAAAGGCCCGATCAGCGATAAAGAAGGGGAATTTATTTCATTTGTGTAACATACAAAACAGTCCGGCGCCGGGGAAGTTTATGGTCAGACACCGCGTATCGCGCACGCGGACGTAAAAAAAAAGCTTTGCGCGTACATGCCCTGAGGGGCTACGCGGGGCTACGCTTTTGCCTTGACGTACGTACGCTGCGTATAGGCGTACCGTGAGGACGCTCAAGTGTATCTTGGCCTTAACTCACAGCTACCGAATGGGAGAAATTGCATGGAATGTCACTGACCTCCAAACTACTCAATTTACTTTGAGTGAATTTCCCTCCGTTGTGGCTCTCCAAGGAAAGACATTCACGTTGAGAGGAGTCATCGTCTTCAAAGGAAGCTTGACCAAAGATGTCATTACACTGCATACTGCCGTAGAGCTCCGAATGTGTGGGAGCTTTATGATGATCTTGCAAAAGAAATGAAGACAGTGTCAGAGACGGTCAAACTACAACCACATGCAACATTATATATAGCAGATTGAATGCTGGGAATGAACGCAGTTCAGGTGGAAGTGTTCAGAAGCCCAGTTCAAGGCAAAAAGTTTTTTATCGTTTAATATTTTAATTAATTTATGGTCAGACCATAGGTTGTGTTTTGATGTTTTTGTGACCAATTACAGTATTACATGGCAAAGTATGACATATTTCACCTATGTTTATTTATGTAAATGTTGAAAAAAAAATATCACAGCTCTCAAAAATGAAGATTTTACTAAGATAGATTGTATACCTGTTTTATCAAGGAATCAAGGAATCAAGGAGTTTTATTAACATTGCATCAATTTTCACCGATTACAACGTAAGTATGTAGTTGCAGGCATCCAGAAGAGAAATGAGTGCAAAAGCTGCAGCAAAACAAAGCACATTACATGTTTTATCAACACACGATATGTTTTATCAACACACGACATGTTTATTCAACACATTGATATGCTCTTAGCGCGGCCAGGCCCAATCTGTCTCCAGATGAAGGTCAAAAGCAGGAAAAACAGGCAGAAACACTGGGATTCACAGCATTGATATTAAAAAAAGATGAATCACATTTTGTCTTCAAGACACCGCGTGATTCAGTAAAAACCATATCAGAGCACATTTAGGTACAATAACAAAGGAAATACGGCAGGCAAGGAGATTGGGTCTATGATTAATTTCAGACAAACACAAAGTTCAGCAGGTGTGCAGCTGGGTGTTATCTGAAGCTTCACAGAAATCTCTGGGGAGGGGGAGGGGGGGGGGCTCTTCAGCTCCTCACTCTGGGAGAATGGATTCCCACAGCCCGCTTTTCAAGGACATGTGCAGAAGCCAGATAATGTTCTTGTTTGTTATCCAAATAGACCACAGTGTTCTTTTCCACTGCCGCCTCCAAGTCTGTGGGTGCTGTTTCATGGCCGAAAGAAATCCAAATATGTGGTTCTGCTCTGCCCCGCTTTCATGAGCTTCCACCTGTCCCTTGATCGATCCTGGGTGGCTGCAAACAAGTCCCAAAACGGACAGCAGGTGCACGGTGGTCCACCACTGCACCAATCGTGCGATTGAGCTCATACAGCAGCTGGGATGAGGAGCCCACGGCCCGGTTCAGAGAATTTTGCTGATCAGGCAGTCCCGACAGCGCTCTGATAGCCGCCGAAGCCTCCCTCAGCTTCCGATAACAAACAACTCCGGTTACGCCAAAAAACAGAGCAGTTGCTACCAATAATCCAATAATCCACAAATCCTCCACGTCTTCGACACTCAGAACGGACAGACACATGGGCTGCCACTGACCCCACGAGTCCAGCACGTATCCAGCCGCGTGTGTGTCGGAGGGACAGACAGCTTCTCCTGACACGGTCCGCTTCGTGGAAAAAATCTTATCCATTGAAGAAACAGCCCAATTGATTAATTCCATATTGGTTCGAGTGAGCGCTGAAGGGTCGCAG
>JBBPBX010002597.1:17587-35290 GCA_038048925.1 Garcialebias charrua
ATATATACAGTATATATATGTATATTTAATTTTATTTTATTTATTTTTTTACTAAATGCCAATTTGCATGTATATTTCAGACACAGCCCTATTATAAAGTGTATTTACAATGAAGAGTTAATTTAGAGTAGCTTGATATAAATACACTTAAAACTATAGTTTGCTTAAAAAGTCCTCGTTCATGCAATTCAGACTACACTTAGAAGATAACGTCTGCAGCTATGGAGCATGCACACTCACCCTCGTATGCTGGTGGTATAATTTTCTGCACTCAAACGATAATTAACATTTTTATGTCACAGCATGTAATTGCAGATGCGAGGAATTAATCACATTATCTCGTTTTCATAGTTGCTCTGAAGGGTGCAAAGCAGAGATGAGCTTCCTCCTGCGGCACCTCACGACTATTTGGCTCTCCTGTGGGTTTCTGAGACGAGAAAACGATCTAGTTCGTAATCCGTTTCTATAACAAGTCATTTATTTGACCTTGTTTACCGTTTCGGCTCCGTTTAAATAACGTGAACTTTATATTTTGGGGATGTGTCTGACATTATCCAAGGCAAAAACAAATTGAGTATCGGGGAGACATTAATTTCTATTTACCGTTTTACTTCGAGCTGTGTTGTGAAAATAAAACATAGACAGAAATAGGAATAAATGAATGATGTGTGAAGTTTACCTTTACATAATTTTTTTACTTTTAACATAGTGCTTTTTGCACTGCTTGTATTCTACAAAAGCACATACCGTGTTTTTCGCCATCTAAAGACCCTTTCCAAAAAATTTGAATATCATGGAAAATTTGTTCAACTTCCATAATTCCATTCAAAAAGTTGATCTTTAATAGATGATGGATTCAGGGCCCACAATTTAAATGATTTCAAGTATTTATTATTATTTTTTTTTTTAATAATTTGAGCTTCCTGCTCATGTAACTTACAACATCAGGATTTATAAAAAATAAGAACACTGTGGAGAAATCAGCCCAAATGTTGCAGGTCATGAATGTTTTAATCTGAGTGTGACACACTAATCATCTACTAAACTCAAAGCACCTGCACAGGTTTCCCCAGGTGTCATTAAATTGCTTCAGTTTTGTTCAATATGGGGAAGACTGTGGACATAACTGTCCAGAAGACCATCATTGGTCCCTCCACAGGATGGTAAGCCACAAAAGTTCATAGTTAAGGAGGCTGGCTGTTCACAGAGTGCTGTGTCCAAGCATATCAATGGAAAGTCTAGTGGAAGGGCAAAATGTGGCAGGAGAAGATGCACCAGCAAAAGAGATGACCGTGGGCTTCAGCGGATTATCAAACAGCGAAGATTCCAGAATCTGACAGAGATCCAGAAAGAGTGGAATGAGGCGGGAGTCACAGCGTCAAAAACCACCACATGCAGACGCATACGGGAATTTTTAGCAGAGATCTGATGATTTAATTCAATCTGACATGAAGAATATATTGGGAACAGTAACATTTGCAACCTCTGGAGGGCCCTCAATCATTATGGCAAGCCAAGTGTCTCATAAATAGTAAAAGTGGCTATTAATGAGACACTTGGCTTGCCATACCAAGCCACCTTCGTCTCGCCCTGGAACTCCTGGAACAAACGTCATATCAGCTGCATTTTGCCTGGACGGCACTGCAAATCGCAACTGATTTGACCATTAAAGTGAATTTATTAAGGAAAAGTTCAACTGAGACACACCTTTGATATAATGTCGAGCAAACAAATCATTATTTTTGGTGTTAATCTTGTTAAATTCTTGTTACAGTTCTCTCGTGCACGCTACTGCAGCCGCCATTTGCCAGCCAATACATTTTTGGCACAACACCGGCCCACATTTCCGGGTGGTCAGCGGTAACGCATAATAGATGCGACTTATTTGGCAAAGCAGCTTATTTGTATATTTTTTCCACTTTATTAGACATATTTGGACGAATGTGACGTATATGGCTGTGTGACGTGTACGGCGTAAAGTACGGTATTTGTTTTAAATAAGATATTTCAGTATATTTACATCATTTGAAGTCTTTCAACTCATTGTTAACCTCTATTATGGGGCAAAAGTCCTGCTTGGGTAATAAAAACATCAAACAGTTTCTACATCAGAGGCGGTCCACATATGTCCAAACCTGCCAGAGTGGCTTCCCAACATCAACATTTTAATTTTTCAGCTTAAAAAGGATTTAATGTAGCACTGCAAAGAAAATCTCCTCAGCCTGGGACAACATTGGGAAGATAAGTTCATACGTTGAGTCGGTCCAGAACCTTTCAGCCACAGCAGTTTGTCTGTACGAGTGTGTGTTAGAGGGCTGTCCACCCTGAACACAAACACACATCACGACGATGAAAAATACTAACCTTCGAAGGCCTAATCTGGAGGGTCCAGATGCTTTTTGGCTGTGCAATCGTGTGATGTTAATGTACCGCCTGGGATCATGGAAATATTCAGAAACTCTGCTTTCAAATTAAAGATTAAAAATAGCTCCTGAGCATACATGACTTATGCAGAAGTATCCGAAGCTTTAGATGATTTATTTACCATAACTTGTAAAGAAACAAGTAATAGCTGTGTTACTTTGAGTTTTACACCAAACAGAACTTAAAACTTACAGAAAAATATTGGGACATATATAAAAGCAGGTTTCATGAACTGCGCTGGATCGAACCCAGATCCAGACAGACACAGGGAGCTCAGGAATAAAATAAAGAACAACTATTTATTTAATTAAACAAAAAGCTGTTGTGGCAAAAAAAAATTACAAAATCACAGAACCGGGGGAGACACGGGAAAAAAACAGGTGTAGGGGAATACTTATTTACCGTAGTCGGAACCAATACCTTTTAACAGGTATTTACAACAGTTCGTGTGAACTGACCTTGATTAAAGTTATAATCAGGGGCGGCCGGCCAATAGGGGGCGCTAGGGCGCCGCCCCACTGGAACTTCTAGACCAATTTACATTGAAGACATTTTTTTTTTTATCAAAATGAAATAATAAATTAAAAATATTTCAAAATATATGCATACAGTATATGTTTTTAGTTGTGTAGGATAAATATTCTGTCCTTGGGTGTCCTGAAAGGCGCTTTTAAAAAAAAATATATTATTATTTTATGAGTAATGATGAGTTATATTGTTTGTTTCAAAAAACGTTTTCTGATTGGTGACGTATTTCCTGTTTTGGTGGTGCATGGATCTTATCCATAGACTGTCGTTATAAATGGCGCATGTGCAGTTATTTCACGACGTTACAAGAACAATGGGAAGATGTTGGGCGCAGTTTTCACCGCCCTGAACACGTCCAACATGAGCTCTACCTACCAATCGCGTGTTTCCGGCTGTTTATTTATTTATTTATTTATTTTGTCTGGAAAATGAGCCGTGCGGTCAGTGACACAAGCAGGCTTGCTCAGGTAAGTTTTAAATCATTGAATGCCCTTCATCCAATGTCTATTTGCATTTCTGACTGATTTGCCTCTCAACTTTTAGAGAGTCAGAGAGAGTCAGAGAGTCTTTATTGTCATTTGCACCGCATGTGGTACATGTGATGAAAACGAGATTATGTACACGAGGTCCCAGTTACATCCAACAACAAATGAAAGAGAAAAACAGTAATAACATCTAGAACTAACTAAGAAAAACATCAACTAGTAATACACTAAGCCTAATATAGTGGGAATAAACAGCAGCACGAACATGAGTTTGTATGAGCAGATGGTCACAGATGAACACAGATGAACACAGCAACAAGAAAACAGATCAGCATCAGTATGATGTGATATTTTGCAGTGTTTATTTTTTATTTTATTTTTATTTATTCATGAGTCTAACAGCCTCAGGGTAGAAGCTGTTCCTCAGTCTAGTGGTTCTACACTTGATGCTCCTCAACCTCCGTCCTGAGGGGAGTGGGGCAAAGAGTGAGTGTGCTGGGTGAGTGAGGTCTTTCATGATGCAGGTGGCTCTTTTCCTGCATCTGGAGGTATAAATGTCTGTGATTGTGGGGAGACTGACTCCAACAGACTTCTGTGCAGCCTTCACCACTCTCTGCAGAGCTTTCCTCTCTTCAACTGTGCAGCCTCCATGCCACACGTTGATGCTGGAGCACAGATTTTAGATGGCTGTTTGTGGAAAAAAGCCTTCAGCTGACTGTTTATTCTAAAAGTGGCAACTGGTGAGTTTGTTTTTGGAGCTAATATGCTAATGCTAGCCTTTATCTAATGCTTATATTATTATATTACCATTCCTGACTGATATCCTCTCCACTTTTAGGTGGCTCTGTTTGTGATAAAAGCCTTCAGCTGACTGTTTATTCTAAAAGTGGCAACTGGTGAGTTTTTTTTTTCTTTGTTTGTTTGTGGAGTTAGGTTGCCAGCGCAGGTTATTGTACAGTATTGGACTCTGATGGCTACATTTATTTTAATTTGCTTATAAAAAATGATCAAACATTAATAATTGTATATACTAAATGTCACTTGTGGTGTTTTACTATTTCTTAACACTGTATTGATCTGGAGAATGAAAACAAAGCCTCTTGCAAGTAGAAATGCAGAAATGTTTTAATCTCACTTATTTTCCTTTCTATAATTTATATATAATTTATTTATTTATATATGTTTTTGTTTGTTCTTTGTTGTTTTAGTGAGTCAAATTGGTTCTTCTCATCCTGAGCATTTAATTGTTCTGTTGACCTTGTATTAATCTGCATTTGAGTAAAAAGAAACTATTTGAACTTGGGAATTTTTTTTTTCATTTTGGAGAAATACCCCCTTAACTCACACAATGTTAAAACAGTAGTCGCGTTCAAATTATCTGAACAGTATCGGATCGAGAAAGTATCGGTATCGGTCGATACCCAGATTTAAGTATCGGATCGGAAGTAAGAAATGTGGATCGGTGCATCCCTACTTGTAGGGCGATGCGACGTGCGCGGCAAAAAAATACGGTATGTTGGAAAAGGTAGGCCTAGGGAGTTTACTTTTGATTGTTGCCGACACTCTCTGTAAGTATTTTTCCAGTACTGTCTGACTTTCAAAACTGGCATACAGGTTCTCGGATAAACAAATGTGCCCCCACGGTAGCTAGTTTACAGCAAGAAATCCACGTTGGAAGGATTAGGGACGAGTTTTCTTCTAAATAACAGAGTACGGGTGGAACTGTTGAGCAAAGGTATTCAGGATTCGGGCATGTCTGAGCGTTCAAGGGTGTAAGACAGGAGGTGTTCCTGAATGTTCCAGCTCACTCCTACTGAGCAATTACAATACAATTCTAAGCTATTACAGCATTCCTTATGCTCTCATTACAGCCACGGGGAGTTTTCAGTTGGCGCGTCTGCAGCCACCTTCGAGAGCAAGCTTAAAAATATGCAGAGGTTTACTGAGCGAAATGTCCAAAAACATGCCTGGCTTCACATTGCAGGTAAGGACACGGAGGCGGGGAGGAACACGGTGAGCATTCTCCAGGTCCCACAGCCCTAATTCTTTGGGATGTGTGTTCAGTCGGACCATATGTGGGGAGGAGGTGCTCGCTCAGATGCTATAATTGTACAAAGTTTTATTTTATTTTATTAATTTATTCATTTTACAATAATGAATACAACAATTGACAATATGAATTAAAAAGAAAAAAATATAAAATGAAAAGGTAGCAGATGAAGAAAGTATCTTATGAAATCTGCTCCTTATTTATCTAATTTAAACAATTTTTTCTATAATAACAAAACAAGTAAATAACTCATTCAATCTACAATTATATAAATTACTCAAAAATACATTCATGCATATTTGTTTAACAATTCAACTTTAACCAGTTTCTTAAAGACAGGATTTATTTGGCTTCCTTGATTTCTGTCATTAAGTTATTCCACAATCCTACACCCTGAATTACCGTACGGTAGTTCTTCCCTTTAGACTAGTTCTAAATTGCGGTTTCACAAATACGTCTTTTCCTTTGAGATTGTAGCAGCCTGGTCTTTTCACAAAATACATTTGGATATTTACCGGTAGTGTATTGTTATGAGTGCATAAGTAACAAAATGTTATAATCCACCAAATCATAGAATTTCAGCAACTTCAACTGCTGAAATAATTCACTAGATGGGTGACCGTAATGTTTTCTTGTTATAATTCTTACAATTTTTTTCTGCAAAATAAAAATAAGCATTGTGCTGCTTTTACATGCTTTTCCCCATATACTGTACTGTATTAACACAGTAAATCAAATGTGACACAGTCATTGAATTATACAACAGATACAATGCTTTATAGTTTAGTAGATATCTAAAATACTGCAATTGATTTAGATATTTTTGTTTTAACCAAATTAATATGTTGTTTTCAATGATAGATTATCATCAATAACAACACCCAGAAATTTTACCTCATTTATTCTGCGAATCACTGAGTCCTCGATTAAAAATGGAATATCAGTTGATTTATTTCTATTACTAAATGTCATATAGTACGTTTTTTCCAAATTTTGTGATAATTTGTTAAGTCTAAACCAGTTTTGGATTTTAACAAACTCCTTCATCAGTAAATCCAGTAATTGGTCAATATTATTTCCAGAACAAAAAAAAGTTGTGTCATCAGCGAAAAGAACGCAATTTGTGACTCCAGACACTTTTACCAAATCGTTAACATGCTAAATGAACAATTTCGGACCAAGTATCGATCCCTGAGGAACTCCACACGTAATAGTACAGTGATCAGATTTCACATCATCCAACTGTACATATTGTTTCCTATTTCCTACATATCCACTGTAAGGCTAATCCTCTTATTCCGTACTTTTGTAATTTATTAAGGAGAATACTATGATTAACAGTATCAAACGCTTTTTTTAAATCCACAAAAACACTTACACAATATTGTTTTCGGTCAACAGCAGTAGTTATCGTATTTTCCGGTGTATAGGTCGCACCTTTTTATGGTTTTTTCAAGGCCTGCGACCTATACACCGGTGCGACCTATTTTTGCGGTCGCACCGCAAAACAAATTTGATGCTGATCTGTTTTCTTGTTGCTGTATTCATCTGTGTTCATCTGTGACCATCTGCTCATACAAACTTTTATCACTACCTTTTTATCACTTTCGGCAAAACAAATTTTAAAATCCAGCTCATTTCACAATTATGTTCATTTATTAAGGAAAAGTTCAGCTCAGACACATATTTGCTATAATTTTTATCAAACAAATAATTGTTTTTAAGTGTTAATCTTCTTAAAAGCCTTGCTGTGCGCTCCTGTGGCAGACGTTTGCAGCAGAGCTAAACGTAGGTGCGACCTATCTAGGGATTTTTCCAATTCTTTGGCAATAATTGGATGGTGCGACCTATACACCAGTACGACCTATACACCAGAAAATACGGTACTTGTTCCACAAAATCCATAAGTGCCATAGATGTAGAATACAAAGTTAGTGCAAGATGTAGAGTTAAAAGGTTTGCTTTTGCCTTTTAATTGAATGAAATGGAAATCGGAGTAAGATGTTGAGCAATATCTAATGAGGCTTAACGGGTGCCCTGACCTGATGCATCACTTAGTTTTTGGACAGAACGTGCCTTTAAAGCCATTTGAAGCCATGCTTTGGTATCCGTCATGTTGTTTACAGCTGGAGCTCTCACCACACTCTTCCCTTAATCCTTTCTTCTCCTCGCCACTCTCGAAAGCGCAAACACAGCATTGTCGGTCTCTTGCAATAAAAAGGGCCCTACTTTCACTTTGATGTTAGAAAGACAGACTCCGCCCCTCCACCACCAAACACTCCCAGAGATTCAAAGACGGGTGCTGTTTAGTTACGCACATGGGTATAATAAGTCATCAGTGATGTTTGCGACTTATAAAAGTTCTCTCTAGTCAATGATTTAAATAAAGAAACTGTGTAGGAATCTTTTTGGAGCCATTTGAAGGGAACTTGAAGGTAGACGATAGTGTCTTTCATTTTGTCTGTGTGCCGTATTTTCCGCCCTATGAGTCGCACCGCCCTATAAGTCGCTTTGTCCAATTATGTCCAATAAATTGGAAAAATCCATAAATATGTCGCTTCGCCCTATAAGTCGCATCTATTATGCGTCACCGCTGACGTGTCGCGTATGTTACGCGTCACCGCTGACAACCCAAAATGTGAGCCGGTGGTTTGCCCTGCTGAAAATGGCGGCCACACGGAAGGACTTTAACAAGATTAGCACGGTTAAAAACAATCATTTGTTTGCTGAAAATAATAGCAAATATGTGTCTTAGCTGAATTTTCCTTAAAAAATGCACGTAATTGTCAAATCAGCTGGATTTAAAAAGTAGTTTCGCTACGTGCACCCGCACGGGTGGGACCGCAGCATTTTCTTTAAAATTTAGCAAGATAAACACTTTAAAATATATAGTTGTTAGCTGACATTATAGCAAAAGTGTTTCTGAGCTTAACCGTTCCTTAATAAATTCACGTAATGGTCAAATCTGTTGGATTTAAATTGTTTCACTTTGACGTCTTCCAAACGGTTGCGCGCTAATCGAATTTTCGCTCAAACATCTCCTAAAGCTAACAGTTTGTAAAAGTCCACCCAGTAATTACTTTCTGTAAGTTTCATAAAAATCTGTCCTGTGGTTCAGTAGTTCATTCCTCCAGAGCAGGAGGCCGGGCTGCGACAGAGTCAGTCCGACCAGAGGAGGCTGCCGTCGGACACATGAGCTGGAAACGGTCGGTGGACCCTAGCGGCCGAAAGTGGTACTGCACCATTTTTGCCAAAATGAAAAACAGTCATATCTAAGCCAAAAATTGATCTAAAAATATGGGGAAACATCCATAAATATGTTGCTTCGCCCTATAATTTGCCGGACATGCAAATTAGGAAAAAAGGTGCGACTTATACGCCAGAAAATACGGTATGTGGGTGCATTCAGTTCAATTCAATTCAAAAATACTTTATTAATCCCAAAGGGAAATTAATTGTTGTTGTAGCTCATCTTGGTTTCATTAGAGTTGTTATAGATGCAGAAGGCTTGGGGCAGAAAGGATCTCTTGTAGCAGTGCGTCCCACAGCGGATCCGAAGAAACTAGCTGCCGATGCCGATCCATCCACCTCTCGGTCCTGACTTAACCGCAGGTGCCGTGGAACGATCTCAGTTCTCCCGCTGTCACAAGCTGCATTTCCCGCTACCCGCAAGATCTCGGCGGTCAGGAGCACCACTTCCAGGTAGACGGTAATGCATCCACGGTACCTCCTTTTCAACTCGTTTTTTTATTTTGGTGCTGTTGTTGAGGTATTATGCAGCTCTCCGTTGTAGAAAACCACCTTGTTGTTGTGGTTACGCATCATAACAAAGGTCCAAAAGTAAAAAAATATTTCAGTAAAACTCCTTCCAGCAGCACAGCATCTGACACCAGAGAAAGTGATCAAACGAAAAAAGCTATTTACATCCAGAAAAAAAGAGTAATTAAAGTTGTCAAAAGCAAAATATCAGAGAGCTCCAACATGCAGCCGCCTTGAGCGATGCAATTCTGGGACATTCGTCTGCCTGTCTGTTAGCAAAGTATCTCGTATCTCACAAATGACTGAACAGGTTCTAATGAAGGTTTGGGGAAATAATCATTGGATACACATCTACAGCTCATTAACCTTTGGAGCCAACCCAATTCAAAATTGTTGCGGCAGCTGACTGAACTTAAAAAATATATAAATGGCCATAACACAGTCAACTTTACTCATATTGAGCTAAGGTTTGCTGTGGAGACTCAACACCAGTTTGAAGTTGATGTGATATTGCACGAGACCGCATAACACCAAAGTTATGGGGAGAGACAGCATAACATTTCATAACTTGAAAGTGGTTACAAGTCCATTTCTAAAACAAGATTTTAGTTTAAACCAGAATGAAATGCAGTAGGCAACACACATACCTGTAATTAAGTAAGTAAAGTGCTATGTGTTGTAATCAAATGGCAAAATGAGTTCCAACTAATCTCAACGTTTAAAAAAAAACACCTCACTGAAATTATAAGGTATTTTTTTTATAGAAACGGCATCAAAGCAGTTCCTTCACTATGAATAATTAAAAGATGAAAATATTGTTTACTCAAAAGATAAGAATCAGGAGACACTTATTTTTCATAACTCAATCAAAGCCTTGCTCCGACATCTCTGTTCAAACCCTTTACAAAAGGCAGCTCTCTACCCCCATCTGGTGGTCATTTTCTGTCATTACAAGCTGGCTTCCAGCATTGTCCTGACCTCAATGAATGCCTGCACTTCATGCATCATTAGCGTGTTGACAATAAAGAGGATAATTGGATTTAAATGAACACAGTTGATAAATTGATGAGGATTATTGATCGCTGACGCTTGTCTCAGCTCAGCTGCGAGTGTGTCCTGGAGTCACCCTGACACCTGGGTGTTCAGACACCTGCATGAGTGCTCACCGATGCAGCTGCTCCCAGATTATTTAAAGTTGGGGGTGCAAACTTGTGCAAGTTATCTAGAAGTTTATCAAAATGGGGGCTATGCTGATCTTATTTTCAATGTGGAACTATTTGATGTATTTGGGTGGAAAAAGTACAGAAGAGCATTGCATTCACCAAATACATTTTTTTTTTACTCATCTCATAATTATGAGATCAGGATCTCATAATTATGAGATAGTATCTCATAATTATGAGATAATATATCATAATTATGACATCTTATCTCAGAGATAGTATATCATAATTATGAGATACTATCTCATAATTATGAGATACTATCTCATAATTATGAGATAAGATGTCATAATTATGAGATAGTATGTCATAATTATGAGATAATATCTCATAATTATGAGATAAGATGTCATAATTATGAGATAGTATCTATGTATGTAGGATCTATGAGACAAGATAAGATGTCTTAATTAGACATATCCACATACAATGTCTTAATTAGACATATACACATAAGATGCCATAATTATGAGATAGTATCTCATAATTATGAGATAAGATGTCTTAATTAGACATATCCACATACAATGTCTTAATTAGACATATACACATAAGATGTCATAATTATGAGATGCTATCTCATAATTATGACATCTTATCTCATAATTATGACATACTATCTCATAATTATGAGGTTCTATCTCATAATTGTGAGATAGTATCTCATAATTGTGAGATAAGATGTCATAATTATGAGATATTTTCTCATAATTATGAGATAATGTGTCATAATTATGAGATAGTATCTCATAATTATGAGATAAGATGTCATAATTATGAGATCCTGATCTCATAATTATGAGATACTATCTCATAATTATGAGATCCTGATCTCATAATTATGAGATAATGAGTCAATTTTTTTTCATTTGGTGAATGCAATGCTCTTCCGTAATAAAGTCTAGTCTTCAATTGGGCCAAATAAATTAAACAAGTATAACTTAAATGTGCTTTGCACAAGTTTCCGTGTAGAATTTGAGTCTTTTAGCAAAATATCTCAATAGCCACTGGATGGGTTTTCATTTAAAATTCAGGGAATGATTATTATACATACAGGTTATTTTTAACGAGCCAATTCATTTCAAGATGGCTGCAAAAAATCTTGGAAAATTTGGCAAAATTGTATACACCCTTACAAATACTGTATTGTTCTAAACACTGGTGTAGTTGGAGCTAACAGTAATTGACGAAACATACCGTATTATTTTCCGCCCAATAAGTCGCTTTGTCCAATTATGTCCAATAACTTGGAAAAATCCATAAACGTGTCGCATCTCCGTATACTGTACGTCGCATCTTTTATGCGTCGCCGCTGACTCGTAGCGTATGTTACACGTCACCGCCTTGCTGCATATGGCGGCCACGGGAGCGAGCGAGCACGGAAGGACTTTACGACCGAAAATCTGGACTTACGAGCGACACGTGTTTCGGGTTCCGACATACGAGATTTCGTGTTACGAGCACCTCGTAGTAACGGAACTCGCTCGTAAGTCGGGGACTACCTGTAGTTTCGCCATGTGCACGCGCAGCGAGCGGATATGCTTCATTTCTTTAAAATTTAGCAAAATAAACACTTAAAAATATATACCGGTATTTCTTAGCTGACATTATAGCAAAAGTGTTTCTGAGCTTAACCGTTCCTTAATAAATTCACGTAATCGTCAAATCTGCTGGATTTAAATTGTTTCGCTTTGACGTCTTCCAAACGGTCGCGAAAATAAATTATAAATAAATCGAATTTTAGCTCAAACATCTGTTTCATCAAAATCTGTTGTGTGGTTCTTGAGATATTTTGCTAACAAACACTAGTTCAGACCTACCTCCAGAGTTCAGGAGGCCGGGCTGCGACAGAGTGAGTCCGAGCAGAGGAGGCTGTTTTCGGACACATGAGCTGGGAACGGTCGGTGGACCCTAGCGGCCGAAAGTGGTACTGCTCCATTTTTTTCGTCAGAATGAATGGAAACGGTCATATCTCAGCCAAAAATTGGTCTAAAAATATGGGGAAAAAACGTCTTACTGGATGTAATTTTGTAAAACATTTTAAAAACATGGATGGATGGATCCAATTTATTATCTTTTGGAGTGACCTCATTTCAAGATGGCCATCACAGCTATATGATTTATACCCATTCTTTTTAGAGATTGAGCTAAACTGGGATCCTTCCCCAAAAAATTGTAAATAAAGTACCGTATTTTCTGGAATATAGGTCGCACCTGAATATAGGTCGCATTGTCCAATTATTGCCAAAGAATTGGAAAAATTCACATATAGGTCGCACCTGAATATAGGGTAGATGCCATTTCCTGCATGGTTCAGGCATCTGGTAAGGATGCTTCCCGGGCGCCTCCCTAGAGAGGTACTTCAGGCATGTCCGACTGGGAGGAGATCCCGGGGAAGACCCAGGACATGTTGGAGACACTATATGTTTCTGGTTTGGTCTGGTAACACCTTGCAGTCCTCCCAGAAGAGCTGGAAGAGGTGGCTGTGGAAAGAGATGTCTGGACCTCCCTTCTCAAGGAAGATAATGGATGTTTATGAGGCTCCCAATGTTCTGGATCTACTTTGTACAACAATTTAAACTAAACTTTTAGCATTTCTTCATAATATTGTTCAAATTGTTGAGAGTTTAAAAATTAGGTGAAAAAATATTTAAAAAATTGCGCTTTTTAATTGTTTTTTACGGAAGGGTAGTGCTGCCATCCATTGAAAATATTTTTTGGAGCTTATGTAGTAATTACGTGATACGTATCACGTAACGTGATTACGTGATAATATGTAGTAATAACGTGATACGTATCACGTAATTACGTGATACGTATGTAGTAATTACTACATACAGTAATTACTACATACGCATCACGTAATTACGTGAAATTATGTAGTAATTACTACATACGTATCACGTAATTACTACATACGTATCACGTAATTATTAGGGATTAGGCCGATCCAATCCAGTATCGGTATCGGTATCCGATACCAACATTATTTAAGTATCGGGTATCGGATCCAACCTGCCAATAATTTTCCGATCCAGCTTCAAAGAGCACTTGTGTTCAATCACATTCTGTGACTGCCCTTGTTAACACTGTGTGAGATAAACCCAATGAAGACACTCTTAAGCCTTACAATAGGGAACCCACTGACTTTAACAGCACACAGGACAGGAGGCAAGTATACCACACACATGTCCTCCTTACTCATGGTGCAGCTGAAAAAAACTAAAAAAGCGCTAAGCATGATGGAAAAGACAACACAGCCACTGCCGTGGCGGGGAATGAATAGATTGGGTATGCTGGTGAAGATTCTCAGTCAATCTCTAATAGATTGGGTACAAAAGTTTCATTATACAGAGTCACATACCTGAACAGTATCGGATCGGAAAAATATCGGTATCGGTCGATACTCAGTTAATAAGTATCGGTATCGGATCGGAAGTGAGAAATGTGGATCGGTGCATCCCTAGTAATTATGTGATACGTAGTAATTACTACATAAGTATCACGTAATTATGTGATACGTATCACGTTATTACTCCATATTATCACGTAATTACTACATACGTATCACGTAATTACTACATACATATCACGTAATTACGTGAAATTATGTAGTAATTACTACATACGTATCACGTAATTACTACATACGTATCACGTAATTATGTGATACCTAGTAATTACTACATACGTATCACGTAATTACGTGATACGTATCACGTTATTACTCCATATTATCACGTAATTACTACATACGTATCACGTAATTACTACATACGTATCACGTAATTACGTTCACCACCTTAAATGTGTTCAGAGTGGATATGTTGTGACTCAAATGCTATGCATTATGGGTAATGGTGCCTGTGGATGAGGAAAAGAAGACTGATACCATGTGGATGGACATCACGTAATTACGTGATACGTATCACGTTATTACTACATATTATCACGTAATTACGTGATACATATCACGTTATTACTACATAAGCTCCCAATTTTTTTTTTTCGATGGGTGGCAGCACTACCCTTCCGTAGTTTTTCCCCTTAAATTCAAATTTTGTAGTCTACAAGTTCCTTCATCTGACAGTTCTGGCCAACGTATGGAAACTTTTGGACACCCCTGAACTAAGAAGTGTAAAAGGAGCTCCCGCTGTCTTCTCCTTTCAATATTGAATATATTTTTGTAATGGATGTGTATAAATAATATTAAAACATTAATAAATACAGAAAGAAACATAAAGAACTGCCCGCCTTCATGAATCTTTAACTTAAATCATCTCATGTTCAGGAGGGACGGTGTGGCAGCCATCTTGGTTCAACTCCCAAGAGATTTATAATCTCAATGGATTTTTTTTCTGGTAAAACAAAGTTTAACTTTGTTTTAATAACGATAGGCGTGTGGTCTCGTTAACGTCTGTATTGTGAATATATTTTAGCTCCTATCATCACGCTGCATCGTAGCCGAATGTCTGTACAGGTAGTCCCCGACTTACGAGCGAGTTCCGTTACTACGAGGTGCTCGTAAGACGAAATCTCGTATGTCGGATTACGAAACACGTGTCGCTCGTAAGTTTGGATTTTTGGTCGTAAGTCGGAAAATTTAAGCTAGCGCTACTACGAGCACTCGTTTTTCAACACAAACGTACATACTAGTTCATAAACATGCTCAGAAACTTGTTTACAAACGGTTAGCTAACACACTTTCATCTAAAAACACATAAAAGTGCTGTATTTTCTGTATGTTCTGTACAACTTTACTGTTCGTTAGTCAGCTCGTAAGTCCGGAACCTCGTATGTTGATGCGCTCGTGAGTCGGGGACTACCTGTAAAATGATCTGAGCTGTGCACGTTTTCAAATGTCAGTTGGCTATGGTGGCCATCTTAATCTAGGTTGACTCCAAAAGTTGATCGCTCGATTTGTGAGATTTTTACGCAAAAATTAAAAACCTATCCTATATGGATATACTGGTACATGCAAATTATGGTTTTTTTTAAATTATTTTACGTTTTTTTTTTATTCTAGAAACAACCCAATAAGAAAGAATGCCAACAGAGTTTAATTTATATTTCAAAAACAATACAATGATTTTATGTAACGTTTTGCTCATTCACAGATTTCATGTATTGCCACACTTGCTGCTGTAACACTCTCCGAGACTGATGTTTTGTTCTTATTATTTACCTTTTCATATGTGTTTATTTGAAGTTCATGGATAGAGACCGAAAGACATTCCGCGCAAAGCCATACAGACATGAAAATGAATCATGCATAAATGTCATAGATTTGGTTAAACTGATAACATTTGTCTGTGAAGCAAGCGATGAAAAATGTTGATGTAAATATTTAATAACTGGAAGAAAGAAAAAAAAAAGAAAAAAAGAAACTGTTCAGTTTGTTTAAATCCATCCAGTGTTTCATGAGATATTTTGCTAACACGCACACAAACACGGGCAAAAACACGGCTGCATGCGAGAATGAGCACCGAGTAGTGTAATCCTGGCAAAACCCAATGCAGATACTGTATGTTCCTGTTTTTGAGTTTGTACATCTACCTTATAATGTTTTGCTAGTTTTGATACTTTGTTAAAAAAATAATAATAATCTGTATTTCTCTCTTATGTTTTTCTATTGTTTATTGTTTAAGGAAATTCTACCATTGCTGTTCATCATTCTTTAGTTTGTAGCAGGTCACTTTTGTAAATGAGCCCTCGAGGCTCAATGAGATTTACCTGACTAAATAAAGGTTGAATGAATGAATGAATGGAATCATGACTGGCAAAACAAATTAACAGGAATAATCTACAAATAGTTTTGAGAGATCAAATACCATAAAAAAATAAAAAGAACATTATGACTCGGGGGGAAATGGGAAAAATAAAATAAATCCTGAATATTTTAATTGTTCTACTACTTAAACTGAAATATTTGAATTTTTTTTTCATAATGTATTGTTCCTCTGTTATTTTTATATCTTGTGCGATTCCTTGTGCATGTTCCTTTGTACTGAAACCCTGGCACAACAATTTCCTGCCAGATCAATAAAGTTCTTATTTTATTTTAGCTTCACCTTGTCCAAAAACTGGTTTCTGAAGCATTTTAATTATTTTTTTCCTAAAACAATATCAACGTGAATACCTTGTAGAAAATATTGTAGTTATGTTTAATATAAGTTCCGATTTGTAAGAATGCAATTTAGTTTAAATGGACAACTGTTTAAATAAATAACTTTGGGTTTAACTTATATGATACAACGACCTGCCTACGAACCACGACAGAAAACACGTCTCGGTTTACGGCTTTTTTGCTGCTTTAGATACGGAACGAGACACTTCCAGTCAATATTAAAGTAAAAGCGATAAATAAAAAATGGCTTTAGAATCGCGGATCACACAGGAGGAGATAAAGAAGGAGCCAGAAAAACCCATCGACCGAGAAAAGGTAAATATTTATATTTTATTCCATATTTTATTTGTTTCGTTTAGCGTCTGTAGCATCGAGCTAACTGGTTGGCTAAATGCTAATATCAGAGTTTGCACCTGTGGAAAAAACGTGAAAGCAATTTAAAAACATGGGTCGTGTGAAACATCTGCAAAGGTTTTTAATTTTCCTGTGTTCATATTTTTATTTCGCACCAATTAAATTAAAATTGGTTAAATCACGGAAAAACCGAGCGGCGTGTTAGTAGCAACTGGCTAACGCTACATCTGCGTGAAAATACATTTTCCTTTTATTTAAAAATATATATTCATGTAGGTAGTATGCAATCATATACATATACGTTAGAATTTTATCAAACGGTGATCTCATGAGTTTAGAAAAACATTAAAAGTTAAATCAAGTTCCCTTGCAGCACGTTAGTAAAGCTAACCTAGCTAAATTAGCTGAGTGCCAACTTCAAAATTATGAGTTTTTATAGAAAACTAAATATTTAGCTGTTGCATATTTTGATATTCGGCTTCGTTGACTAATAAGTAGTTCACTAGTAAATCCTTTAACGTTATTATTTTGGGTTCGGGTAGTTTCCTAAGAAAACCACCAGGAGGCGCTATTACGTATGTTCCGGTAAAAACTTTCAAAATAAAACCCGTTTTTATAAAAGTACGCTCATTGTTATGGAAAAGCCATTTCATTCAAAATTAAATAAATATATAAATTGTGTTATTTAAAAAATACAAATCCATATTCCATTAAATAAATAACATTTAAATGGAAATGTTTTTTTTTTTCCTC
>JBBPBX010002597.1:43806-54485 GCA_038048925.1 Garcialebias charrua
AATAAATAAAAATAAATATTGAAATAAATAAAAAAATCTTGAAATAAATAAATAAAAATCTTGAAATAAATAAAAATACATTTTGACATAAATAAAAATAATAATTCTGAAATAAATTAAAATGAACTTTGAAATAAATAAAAATAAATCGTGAAATAAAAATAAATCTTGAAATAAATAAAAAATAAATCTTGAAATAAATAGAAATAAATCTCGGATAAAAAATTAAACATTTCTATTTAAATGTTTTATTTCAAGGGAACATTTATTTACTTAATGGAATATTTATTAATAATTTTTAAATAACTATTTATTTAATTTTGAATGAATTCTGTGTTCTTTTAAATGTGATTCATGCGTCCGACTGGTATTTTTGTGTAGAAGTTGAAAGTTGTCTTCTCGGCTGCAGACTTGCCCCCTCCTGCTGAGAGTTTTCACCACCAACACTGGCCGACATCACAGACCAGAAGAGTATTTTCGCGGCAACGTGCCTTCCAGCGAGCTGCAGATCTACACATGGTGAGGCTGCTCCTCTCTACGCTTTGTTGATGTGTGTGTGTGTGTGTGTGCGTTGGAGGGAGACCACAACGAGGCTGTGTGTGTGTGTGTTGCAGGATGGACGCCACCCTGAAGGAGCTAACCGGTTTAGTTAAGGAGGTGTACCCAGAAGCCAGGAAGAAGGGGACCCACTTCAGCTTCGCCATCATCTTCCCTGACATCAGAGGGAAAATTTACAAGTCGGTATCAGGCGGCGCCGATTGGCCTCGTAGAAGCTAAAAGATTTGTGATGTGTAATGACGTGTGCACGTTTCCTCTCCACGCTCAGGCTGAAAAACATGGGCAGCACCGTGTCGGGCAGGAAAGGTCCGGACGACTCCATGACTCTGCAGTCTCAGCGCTTCCGCATCGGAGACTATTTGGACATCGCCATCACGCCGCCGAACCGAGCGCCGCCCCTCGGCCCACGCATGAGGCCTTTCTGACCACGTAAACGAGCCGCACGCAAAGGCCTCGGCTGTTTTTGTATTTTGCCACCCTCAGTGGTTTTGACTGATTTTATAAGTTTTGGTGTTGAATAAAGCCGATGGCTCCTCCCCCCAGCTGACTCCCACTACTGTCATGAGGTCAACGATGACCGGCGTTCTCCTCTTTACAATTTCTTTCATTTTTACATCATTTCTGAATTTCTTTAGCTGATTTTAGCTTTTAGCTACGGTGGTGCTAATCTGCTAAATTTAACTTTAGCTATTGCCTTGCTAAACCTATAGCTACTGATCTACTAATTTTAGTAGTAGTAGTAGTAGTAGTAGTAGTAGTAGTAGTAGTAGTAGTAGTAGTAGTAGTAGTAGTAGTAGTAGTAGTAGTAATAGTAGTAGTAGTAGTTAATTTTAGTAATTTTAGCTTTTAAATGTTTTTAATTTAAATAACTTTCTGTTTTGCTAACTAGCATTTTATAAGCTGTTGCGCTAATATTTTGCTAAGTGTAATTTAGCTACTGTATTTCAAAATTAACATTTCAGCTATCGGTTTTAGATCATGTTTTGATTACTGTACTTCAAATTTAATATAGCTTAGTTTAGCTTTTAGCGAGTGCTATTTTAAGTTTTACTAAAAGTAATTTTAGCTACTGTCTTACTTAATCAGGATTTTAGCTGCTCCGGTGCCAATTGTGGTCCCTGAAGAAAAGAGCAGCAGAAAAAAGTTGGGTAGGAAAATGGTAACAAGATTTTAGTTGCTGTTGTGCCACCTTTAGCTAAGTTGTTGCTAATTTAAGCTAATGTTTTGCTAAATGTAACTTTAGTTATTGTCTTGCTAAACTTATAGCTACTGACCCACTAATTTTTAGCTTTAAATGTTTTTAATTTAAATAACTTTGTTTTTCTGATTAGCATTTAATAAGCTGTTCTGCTAATATTTTGCCAAGTGTAATTTAGCTACTGTATTTCAAAATTAACATTTTAGATACCGATTTTAGATCACGTTTTTATTACTGTACTTCAAATTTAATTTAGCTTAGTTTAGCTTTTAGCTAGTGCTAATTTAAGCTAATGTTTTGCTAAATTTAACTTTAGTTATTGTCTTACTAAACTCATAGCTTATGATCTACTAATTTTAGCTTTTAAATGTTATTAATTTAAATAACTTTCTGTTTTGCTAACTAGCATTTTATAAGCTGTTGCGCTAATATTTTGCTAAGTGTAATTTAGCTACTGTATTTCAAAATTAACATTTCAGCTATCGGTTTTAGATCATGTTTTGATTACTGTACTTCAAATTTAATATAGCTTAGTTTAGCTTTTAGCGAGTGCTATTTTAAGTTTTACTAAAAGTAATTTTAGCTACTGTCTTACTTAATCAGGATTTTAGCTGCTCCGGTGCCAATTGTGGTCCCTGAAGAAAAGAGCAGCAGAAAAAAGTTGGGTAGGAAAATGGTAACAAGATTTTAGTTGCTGTTGTGCCACCTTTAGCTAAGTTGTTGCTAATTTAAGCTAATGTTTTGCTAAATGTAACTTTAGTTATTGTCTTGCTAAACTTATAGCTACTGACCCACTAATTTTTAGCTTTAAATGTTTTTAATTTAAATAACTTTGTTTTTCTGATTAGCATTTAATAAGCTGTTCTGCTAATATTTTGCCAAGTGTAATTTAGCTACTGTATTTCAAAATTAACATTTTAGATACCGATTTTAGATCACGTTTTTATTACTGTACTTCAAATTTAATTTAGCTTAGTTTAGTTTTTAGCTAGTGCTAATTTAAGCTAATGTTTTGCTAAATTTAACTTTAGTTATTGTCTTACTAAACTCATAGCTACTGATCTACTAATTTTAGCTTTTAAATAATGTTATTAACTGAAATAACTCTGTTTAGCTAACTAGCATTTAAAAAGCTGTTGTGCTAATATTTTGCTAATTGTAGTTTAGCTCCTGTATTTCAAAATTAACAATTTAGCTACCGATTTTAGATCATGTTTTGATTGTTTAAAATTAAATTTAGCTTCGTTTAGCTTTTAGCGAGTGCTAATTTAAGCTAATATTTTGCTAAAGTAATTTTAGCTACTGCCTTAATCAGGATTTTAGCTGTTAATTGTGATGATCCCTGGGTAGGAAAATGGTAACTAGATTTTAGTTGCTGTTATGCTAGCTTTAGCTAACGTGTTGCTAATTTTAGATAAAATTCTGCTAAATTTAACTTTAGCTATTGTCTTGCTAAACTTATCGCTACTGCTCTACTAATTTTAGCTTTTAAATAATGTTATTAATTGAAATAACTCTGTTTTGCTAACTAGCATTTTAAAAGCTATTTTGCAAAATGCAATTTAGCTACTGTTTCAAAATTAACATTTTACCTACTGATTTAATTTTAGATCATGTTTTGATTACTTCAAATTTAATTGAGCTTAGTTTAGCTTTTAGCGAGTGCTAATTTAAGTTTTACTAAATGTAATTTTAGCTACTGTCTTACTTAATCAGGATTTTAGCTGCTCTGGTCGTGCTAATTGTGATCCCTGAAGAAAAGAGAAGCCGAAAAAAAAGTTGGGTGGGAAAATAACTAGATTTTAGTTGCTGTTGTGCTAGCTTTAGCAAATGTGTTGCTAATTTTGAACATCATCACCAAACTTAGCAACTAGTTTGTTAATTTTAGCTTTTATGCAATGTGTTGATTTTGTTTTTAGCTACTGTTTTGGCTGTTTAAGTTTTGGCATTATCTAAAAGCTAAAATTAAACTACCGGTAGTTGCTTAGTTTGGTAATGAAGTTAAAATTAGCAACACATTAGCTAAAGCTGGCACAAGGGCAACTAAAATTACAATTTTCCTAACCCACTTTTTCTTTTCGGCTGCTCATGTTTATTTATTTTTTTAAGCTATAGATTTAGCTTTTGCTCATTTTAACTTTTAACAATTCAGTTAAAAAAATATTTTTCAAGGAGCAGCATTTTGAAATTCTAATATTAGTTTTTTAAAACATTTGAAATTAAGTTTAAATTACACATTAGGCTACTATACAGTATATAAGCTAGCCTAAATGCGTGGTGGTATTTCAAAATGAGCAAAGCATTTTTAAATAAGTTAATTTTAATTCTCACAGGCATAAAAATGAATCGGTATAAAAAACAAGTTTTAAAAGTCGCAAAATTTTACAGGCTGAGCCGTCATAATGACCGGAGCAGAGATTTGGAGAGGAATTTTTCTTTTAAACATGACGTTGAGCTGTGGCTGCCTCCGAGGAGTCGATGGGGGAGAGGGCGGACCCCAGAAACCATCTTATTACCATCAAACTGGTTGTTCCACTATGTGAGTGTATGGGGCTGCTCGTACTGATGAAGTCCTTTGGATGAAGGACGAAACGTCTCAACGACAAAAAAAAAATTCCCGATCACCTGACTGGAGTTTGTTGGATTGTTTTTTTCTTTGAAAACATAAGTTCAAATTTGATATGATAAAACAGTAGAAATTATGAAGAAAAATAAAATTGAACAATTTGAGAAAACAACAAAACAAAAAAAAAAAAAAGAGGAACTACAATTCTTAAAATAAGCTATTAATATACTGATACAAAGATTGGCCTTTTGGAAAGTTGCTGCGTTTAAGCACTTCCTTAAATAAAATTATTTCACTTAAAATTGTAAATACATAAAATAAAAATGTCATAATGGTGTGAAGAGGATGGCTATAAGGTGAGAAGGGAGGTCATCTATAAAAGTAAAAAATTAGGGAAAAAAAAGAAAATGGGGTAATTTTCAGGAAACGGCATTTGTGAATTAAACATTTTAAGAAAAATAAAAAAAAATTAATTGTATTTTCGTGCCCATAAATACAGTCCAGAAAAAAAAAATCCATAACGAGCCACCTCTTACCAGTTGGTGGCGCCAACGCGCTAGTTTATCGCCAACCACCAACAAACCTACACGCGGAAGAAGAAGAAGGTAGTTTCCGGTGACGCATGCGCAGTGCCGCTTATTGCGAGCTAGTAGCATAGTTGAAGATTCTTGTGAGAACATTTATTTATAAAAACGTAGATTTGTACCTAAAACGCGCTGTGAAATGTTTCGTAGAAAGCTAACTGCTCTAGATTATCACGATCCTTCCGGCTTTGACTGTTCAGGTAAGAAACTAATGCACAATAAGCAAGTTTTGGTCAGTTAAAGTGGACCAGGGGCTAACGAGCACCTAGCCCACAATCTTTTTAGACCGAACTCCTGTGTTGAAAACAACTATTTTTGGCGATTCTTCCTCACTTTAGCAATACAATACTGTATTTATATTCATTATGTTTTAGGGATAATTCTAATATATCACAGCACTTTTCGGCATTATTATTAGGAAGGTATTTTGTTATTTATTAAACGCATATATCCAGATTATTCATGATTTTGGAACAATTTACCAGCTAAGTCCATTATAGATATGAGCAAAACTGTCCCCTGTTTCTATAATCTTAATAATTGGACTAATAATAATTATGATTTGTTCTACAGCTTGTGTGTTCAATGACTCGTGTTTGTTTTCTGTTCAGATGAAACTCAGTTCAGGAACTGCATCGTGTGGCTGGAGGACCAGAAGATCAGACACTACAAGATCGAGGAGAGAGGCAACCTGAGGAACATCCCCAGCTCGGACTGGCCCAAAGCCTACGAGAAGGTGAGGCCATCCAACCTGGACCCCCGTCATCGTCGTGTGGGTCTCGCCGTAGTTTGAGCTTCCTTTGTGTCTTTCGCAGTACCTGCAGGATCTGAACTGTCCGTTTGGAGTCCAGGAGCGGAAGGAGGCGGTGGACTGGCTGCTGGGCCTGGCTGTGCGTTACGAGTACGGAGACAACGGTAAGATGCTGCGCAGATTTTAGTTTTGGGAAAAGTCCATGTCCCACAGCTGAAGTACCGCTGCTGACCAGCAGGTGGGGGTACGATTACAGAAATTAGTTGCACACACACACATGCCCAGTGTTTACCGTATTTTCTGGCATATAAGTCGCACCTTTTTTCCTAATTTGCATGCCCTGTGACTTATAGGGCGAAGCGACATATTTATGGATTTTTCCCCCCATATTTTTAGACCAATTTTTGGCTCCGATTAGACCGTTTTTCATTTGGGCAAAAAATGGTGCAGTACCACTTTCAGCCGCTAGGGTCCACCGACCGTTCCCACCTCATGTGTCCGACGGCAGCCTCCTCTGGTCGGACTCACTCTGTTGCAGCCCGGCCTCCTGCTCTGGAGGTATGAACTACTAAACCACAGGACAGATTTTGATGAAACTTACAGAAAGTAATTACTGGGTGGACATTTACAAACCGTTAGCGGTAGGAGATGTTTGAGCTAAAATTCGATTTATTTATAATTTATTTTTGCAGCACGCGCGACCGTTTGGAAGACGTCAAAGCGAAACAATTTAAATCCAGCTGATTTGACCATTACGTGAATTTATTAAGGAACGGTTAACCTGAGAAACACTTTTGCTATAATTTTCAGCAAACAAATAATTGTTTTTACCGTGTTAATCTTGTTAAAGTCCTTCCGTGTGGCAGCCATTTGCATCAGAGCTAACCACCGGTCCACATTTCGGGTTGTCAGCGGTGACGCGTAATATATGCGACGGCGGTGCAACATGTTTATGGATTTTTCCAATTTGTTGGACAATGCGACTTATAGGGCGGTGCGACTTATCGGCCGGAAAATACGGTAATTTATTATTACCTCATTAAACTTCTGACATTAACTTTTTAAAAGCATCTCTCGTGGGTTGTTAGTAAAATATCTTGTAGTCATTCGATTTCAATATGGCCATCGCACCTCAACATAAGAATGGCTATAGAAGCCGATTTTGCAGAGATCGGGCTAAAACTTGGCGTGGTTGTAGCTGACAGTCATCCCCAACACGGACTCTGAGCGTGGGATCCTGCGTGAAGTCGTTTTCAGCGTTGGACCAAAACGGCTATGGCAGTTTAAAGCTCTGGCAGGAAAGGCGGCGGGTGACATGCATTCCTTCTGTATTGTTTTTTTTTTATAGAGAAAGTTCATGACACGACGTGGGTTGAAGGATTACTGATGAAACAAACTGGATTTCCTGTGAAAATGTAGTGCGAATGCTTACCGTATTTATGAAAAACAGCTGAAACGTAGCTGAAATTGAAGAAAAAGTCTAACTTAGAAGAAGAAAGCAGAAAGAACACATGTTTGCTGAAAAAGATTTAGCTAAGCAGAAATGAGCAAAAGAAATTAGCCTAAAAAACCTGGAAATTAGCTAAAAAATAGCTGAAAAGGAGGAAAGAAGCTTAAATTACCAGATGAAGCAGAAAGAGCTGAAATTAGCTTTAAAAAGGTGGAATTAGCTGAAAAGCTCAAATTAGCATAAAACAGATAAATAGTAGCTCAAATATCATACAAAGCTGAAACTAGCAAAAAAAAGCTGAAAGGAGCTTAACAAGCTGAAATGATCTTAAAGTTAAACTTTTTTAGAACCTAAAAAAGCTAAGTCTGGTCCTCTGGACATTCAAAAAACAAAACAAAGCAAAAAAAATTGTAGAAACGTTTTTTTGCTTTGTTTTGTTTTTTTGAATGTCCAGAGGACCAGACTTAGCTTTTTTAGATTTTTCTACCTGGATTAATGAGCATGCATCAGGGATCTTAAAGAAGTCCATTAGGATGAAAGTAGCAAAATTACTATGAAAATTAAAAAAAAAACGTTCAATACAAAAAAACTTGAATTAATCTAAAAATAGCTGAAGTTAGCTAAAAAAAAATGCAAAAGGTAGAACAAACTTAAATTAGCAGAAGAAATCAGAAAGAACAGGTTTGTCCAATTAGGCTGAACGACCCAAAGATGAGCACAAAAAAAGTGGGAATTATCTGAAAACTGCTTAAATTAGCACACACACAAAAAAAACAGCTGAAAAGTAGCTAAAAAGGCAGAAAGACGCATACATTACCAGTAGGAAGTGGAGAGAGCACATTTTTGCTGAATTAGGCAGAATAAAGTTGAGTGCAAAAAATTTGGAATTAGCTGAAAAAGCTATTAAATAGGAGCTAAAATAGTGGAAAAAGCTGAAACATGCACAAATAAGCTGAAAGGAGCATAGCAAGCTGAAGTTAATTATGATGAAAGTAGCAAAAATTACCATGAAAAACTTGAATTACGGTAGTCTAAAAACAGCTGAAGTTAGCTAAAATGGTAGCTGAAAAGGTAGAACAAGCTTCAATTAGCAGAAGAAAGCAGGAAGAACAGGTTTGTCCAATTCGGCTGAAGGCACCAAAAATGAACACAAAAAAGTGGGAATTATCTGAAAAAAAGCTAAAATTAGCGGCAGCAACAACAACAACAACAGCAACAAAAAAAAGCAGCTGAAAAGTACCGTATTTTTCGGAGTATAGGTCGCACCTTTTTATCATTTTTTCGTGGCCTGCGACCTATACTCAGGTGCGACCTATATATGGCTTGTTATCACTTTCGGTCTGTGTTACTGGTATTTACATTCTAAAATAAGCTGATTTGTAATCATTTATTAACAAAAATTAAACTGAGACACACTCTTTCAAGTTCTTTTTAAGTGTTAATCTTCTTAAAGCCTTGCTGTGTGCTCCTGTGGAAGACATTTGACATAGGTGTGACCTATAGTCGCACCTGTCTATGGATTTTTCCAATGTATTGGTAATAATTGGATAATGCGACCTATACTCCGGTGCGACCTATACTCCGAAAAATACGGTAGCTAAAAAGGCAGAAGGAAGCTTAAATTACCAGAAGGAAGTGGAGAGAGCACATTTAGGCTGAATTAGGTTGGAAAAAGTTTGAGTGCAAAAATGTGGAATTAGCTGAAAAGGCTAAAATTAGCATAAAAAAGTTTGAGTGCAAAAATGTGGAATTAGCTGAAAAGGCTAAAATTAGCATAAAACAACTTAATAGTAGCTGCAATTGTAGAAAAAGCTGAAACTTGCAGAAATAAGCTGAAAGGAGCGTAACAAGCTGAAATTAGCAGAAACAAGTTGGAACAAGCACAAAAATATTGTACGGTAGTTAGCAAAAAGAATCGGAAAGAAGCACAAAACGGCTACAAAAACAGATGAGATTAACTAAAAGTAGCTGAAAAAGTTATGAACGCAAAGATTCACACAGTTATATCAAATGTGTATTTCTGGAAAAAATGTTTTAACTGGATTCAGAGTATCCTGCCTTCTTGGAGTCCTTGGCAGGGATGCTGGAAGGTGCACCAGCTGGGGACTCCTTTATTCTGCTGGGGGACTTCAATGCCCACTTGTGTAATGACAGTGTGACCTGGAGGGGAGCGATTGGGAGGAACGGCCTCTCTGATCTGAACCCGAGCGGTGTTCTGTTGTTGGACTTCTGTGCCAGTCATAGTTTGTCCATCATGAACACCATGTTTGAACATAAGGGTGTCCATAAGTGCACTTGGCACCAGGACACTTTAGGTCGTAGACCGATGATTGACCTCATAGTCGTGTCATCTGATTTGCGGCCGTTTGTTTTGGACAGTCAGGTGAAGAGAGGAGCTGAGCTGTCAACTGATCACCACCTGGTAGTAAGCTGGATCAGATGGCAGGGGAAGATGCCCGGTAGACCTAAACATGTAGTGAGGGTTTGCTGGGAACGCCTGGCAGGAGAATCAGTCAGAGAGATCTTCAACTCACACCTCCGGGAAGCTTTAACCACATCCCAGCTGAGGTGAAGGACATTGAGTCCGAGTGGGCCATGTTCTGCGCCTCACTTGTCGAGGTAGCTGCCTTGAGCTGTGGCCGCAATTTTGTCGGTGCTTCTCGCGGTGGCCATTCACGAACTTGGTGGTGGACACCCCGGGTTAGGGAGGCTGTCAAGCTGAAGGAGTCCTGTTGGACCTTGTTGGCCAGTGGGACTCCAGAGGCAGCTGAAGAGTACCAGAGGGCCAAGCAGTCCACGGCCTTGGCTGTTGCTGAGGCAATAGTTCAGATGTGGAAAGGAGTCCTGTTGGACCTTGTTGGCCAGTGGGACTCCAGAGGCAGCTGAAGAGTACCAGAGGGCCAAGCAGTCCACGGCCTTGGCTGTTGCTGAGGCAATAGTTCAGATGTGGAAAGGGTTCAGTGAGACCTTGGATAGAAACTCTCGGTCGGCTCAGAGGAGATTCTGGCAAACCATCAGGTGGCTGAGGTGGGGAAAGCAGCCCTTTACAGGTAGTCCCCGAATTACGAGCGCTCTGATCTGCGAGGTTCCAGACTTACGAGCTGGCGAATTTTTGGAAAAAACGCAAAAAATACTGAGTTTTCATGTGTTTTTTCACCACAGTTAGTTAGCTAAGCATATGGACACACGTTTCCGATCATTTTTATGCACTCATAAGCAGTTTTTGGATGAAAATAGAGTGTTTGTAGTCGCGCTAGCGAAAACCGTTCCAATTTACGAGCGAATTTCCGGATTTACGAGAGACATGGCGGCCGTTCCAAATTACGAGATTTCCGGTTTACGAGCGCCTCGTTGTAACGGATCTCGCTCGTAAATCGGGGACTACCTGTACTAACACTGTGTTCAGTGAAGGTGGGTGCTGCTGTTGACCTCAACCAGTGATGTCATCGGGAGGTGGAAGAAATACTTCTTGGACCTTCTCAATCCCACAGGCATGTCTCCCATGGAGGAAGCTGAGCCGGGGAACTTTGGGGTTGACCCATCCATAACTGTGGCTGAGGTTGCCGAGGTAG
>JBBPBX010002597.1:68524-86029 GCA_038048925.1 Garcialebias charrua
ATAATAATAATAATAATAATAATAATAATAATAATAATTAATTCAATTTATAACGCACTTTTCATTACTGAAAATCTCAAAGTGCTACACATATATTGAATGCTACACACATTCATAAACCGGTGGCGGCAGACTACCATGCAAGGTGCTTTCCAGTCCTACCGGGAGCAACTCAGGGTTAAGTGTCTTGCCCAAGGACACAACGACACATGGTGCGGGTCCCGGGAGTCGAACCGCCAACTTTCCGATCGGGAGACGACTGCCATTACCACTACACCACGGCCGCCCCCTATATATATATATATATATATATATAATATATATATATATATGTATATATATATATATATATATATATATATATATATATATATATATATATATATATATATATATATATATATATATATATATATATATTAGGGGTGTAACGGTACGCTAAAATCACATTTCGGTTCGGTTCAACTACAAGGAGAGCTCGGTTCGGTTTATTTTCGGTTTTTTTCGGTACAAATTTATTTTTTTTTACAAAATAAAGACTTACAAAATGTTTATTTTGAAAATGTGCCAAAAATATGTTTGTATTGTATTGTAGTAATAAATAAAAGTGACCCATTTGGATGATATTTTAAATAAACAGCACTCTACAATAAATAAACTATATGAACAATAATAAAAATCTTAATAAATGCAATAACAGTCAGAACCAGAACAATAAGCAGCAACAGACTGTTTACAATCTAACTAATCAAGTTTTTGTTCAGTAGCAGCAGTGTGGCTGTATTTGTCCTCATTACTGTACTCACAACTTCTTCTTGGTGGGACAGGTGGGACTGTGGGAACAGTTCAGAGTTCAGTTCAGTCATCACTTAGCTGCAGGTGGATTTACCTCTGTCACAGACTGGAAATAAAAAACAAAAGAGATTTAAAAAAAACAAGTTAATAAGATTATGATTTAAAAAAAAAGATTATTTAGATAATAATAAAACAATACCTCTTGAACAATTGAATCTCTCACTCTTCATCATCATGGCAGGGCTTTAATCTGGTCCAGGGCTTGTTGTTGACAACATCAGTTAGTTTTTTCATAAAGAGCTGAACTTTTTGAAGTGTTGACGTGATGAATGTCTCATAGCGACGCTCAGTAACTTTAAACCCTGCGCATATAACAACGTTCAGACAGATTCAGAGATTTAAAAACTCATACAGCTTGTGTTATTGCTCTGGACCGCTGTGATTACCTGATGAAGGAGTTTTAATGCAGCTGCTGTTCACGTTCGGATGAAGTAGTTTTAATACAGCTGCTGTTCACGTTCGGATGAAGTAGTTTTAATACAGCTCTTCATTCACGTTCGGATGAAGTAGTTTTAATAGAGCTCTTCATTTACGTTCGGATGACAGTTTCCAGCGCGTTCACGTGACGTGTTGCTGCTGCGTCACTCAAGCAGCTGCTGCAGAGTCTTCATGAAACAAAGTCCACACAAGCTGCGCGTGCGCTCGTCTTTTAAACAAGAAAGTTATAACGTTCAAAAACAGGAGACCGCACGAGATGCTAACGGCTAAATGCTGCGCGTGCCACGCGAAAATAGGTCCGTGCTGAAACGCGCCCAGGAAATTTTGTTCCGCGGTGCATATATTCCCCTGTTAAGAACGTTTAATGAGTGAAAAAATAACCGAAACGGTACGCAGGTGGACCGAACCGAACGTGGTGTACCGGAACGGTTCGGTAAACCCATTACAACCGTTACATGCCTAATATATATATATATATATATATATATATATATATATATATATATATATATATATATATATATATATATATATATATATTATTAGGGGTGCACCGATTTCAATTTTCTGGCCGATCACCGATTACCGATTTTTAGAAAGTCTGACCTGCCGATTCCGATTTTGGCCGATACCGATTTTCAGGTGTTAAAAGGTCAAAATGCACCCTAAATTTTCAGGATTTTCCAACCTTTGCTGAGGCAGATAAAATCGGTAGATAAAATCGGCTTCTCATTTAAAGATCGGCCGATCACCGATCTCCCCAAATTAAGGAAATCGGAGCCGATCGATCGGCCGGCCGATTTATCGGTGCATCCCTAATATATATATATATATATATACAAGCCCAAAACCAGAAAAGTTGGCACGTTGTGGAAATCGCAAATAAAAACAGAATACAATGACTTGCAAATCTTTTTCAACCTATATTCAATTGAACACACTGCAAAGACCACATACTTAACGTTCGAACTGGTAAACTTTGTTATTTTTTGCAATTATTAGCTCATTTGGAATTTGATGCCTGCAACATGTTTCAAAAAAGCTGGCACAAGTGACAAAGAAGACAGAGAAATTTGAGGAATGCTCATCAAACACTTATTTGGAATATCCCACAGGTGAACATGCAAATTGGGAACAGGTGGGTGCCATGATTGGGTATAAAAGCAGCTTCCTTGACATGCTCAGTCATCCACATAGAAGGATGGGGCGAGGGTCACCACTCTGTGAACAAATGCGTGGGCAAATTGTCGAACAGTTCAAGAACAACTTTTCTCAACGAGCTATTGCAAGGAATTTAGGAATTTCACCATCTACGGTCCGTAATATCATCAAAAGGTTCAGAGAATCTGGAGAAATCACTACACGTAAGGGGCAAGGCCGAAAACCAACATTGAATGCCCGTGACCTTCGATCCCTCAGGCGGTACTGCATCAAAAACCGACATCAGTGTGTAAAAGATATCACCACATGGGCTCAGGAATACTTCAGAAAACCACTGTCAGTAACTACAGTTCGTCGCTACATCTGTAAGTGCAAGTTAAAGCTCTACTATGCAAAGCAAAAGCCATTCATCAACAAGATCCAGAAACGCCGCCGGCTTTGCTGGGCCCGAGCTCATCTGAGATGGACTGATGCAAAGTGGAAAAGTGTTCTGTGGTCTGATGAGTCCACATTTCAAATTGTCTTTGGAAACTGTGGACGTCGTGTCTTACGGACCAAAGAGGAAAAGAACCATCAGGACTGTTATAGGCGCAAAGTTCAAAAGCCAGCATCTGTGATGGTATGGGGGTGCATTAGTGCCCAAGGCATGGGTAACTTACACATCTGTGAAGGCACCATTAATGCTGAAAGGTACATACAGGTTTTGGAGCAACATATGCTGCCATCCAAGCGACGTCTTTTTCATGGACGCCCCAGCTTATTTCAGCAAGACAATGCCAAGCCACATTCTGCACGTGTTACAACAGCGTGGCTTCGTAGCAAAAGAGTGCGGGTCCTCCCCTGGCCTGCCTGCAGTCCAGACCTGTCCCCCATTGAAAATGTGTGGCGCATTATGAAACGTAAAATACGACAACGGAGACCCCGGACTGTTGAACAACTTAAGCTGTACATCAAGCAAGAATGGGGAAGAATTCCACCTGAAAAGCTTCAAAAATTGGTCTCCTCAGTTCCCAAACGTTTACTGAGTGTTGTTAAAAGGAAAGGCGATGTAACACAGTGGTAAATATGTCCCTGTGCCAACTTTTTTGCAATGTGTTGCTGCCATTGAATTCTAAGTTAATGGTTATTTGCAAAACAAAATAAAGTTTCTCCGTTCGAACATTAAATATATTGTCTTTGCATTCTATTCAGTTGAATATGGGTTGAAAAAGATTTGCAAGTCATTGTATTCTGTTTTTATTTGCGATTTGCACAACGTGCCAACTTTTCTGGTTTTGGGCTTGTATATATATATATATATATATATGTGTGTAAGTGTATGTGTGTACATTTCTTTCTGCCACAGCTTGGGAAAACAGAGCAGCAGTGAAGTAAAACACTTTACAAGTATGAAACAGGGCTGGGCGTTCACATATCATTCTGTTTAAGTCTTTCAGTCACATTAAGACGTTCCCTCCCAACACGTCTCCCTTCTTTGGGACTTTTCCTTTGGACCCGAACCTAAAAAGCATTTTTCTCCCAGTAGAAACTGCTGTAAACTTGTCATTACAATGTTTTTATAAGAGGCTGAAGTATAGAAGTCGTCAGTGGAAATGTGCCCTGCCCTGATTATCTCCATATGAACAGCCAAGTCTCTAATAATAGCTTCCCCTTACAGCTTAACGTGGTTGAATGTTTTCTGCCTTACTTGGATTCAGTGGGCTCAGACTGCAACGGTAACATTTATCTGGGCTTTTCAAGTCCAGTTTTTATAGTTATATTTTTGAAAGCTTTAATATACATAATTGTAACATCACAGGTTGACTGAGAAAGGAGAGTTGTATAGTTATATTTTTGAATTTTAGTTACCGGTATTCCTTTAGTTTGCCTGTGTTTGCTTTAATATACATAATTGTAACATCACAGGTTGACTGAGAAAGGAGAGTTGTAAATAGTGAACACGACTCCTGTTTGCTGGATGGCTTTAAACAAGAATCTGCAGTCGTACGAGCAGCATAGTAAATGTTTAAAATTCATTTGTGCACGCCATGTTAAAAGTAAAACTGAGCTTTTAAGTCAGCTGACCTAATTAAGATTTGTTTAAAATGTGGTTCAGGTCCAAAGTACAAACACGTCCAGACGGGGTTGTTGAAATTGGCAACTAGGTTTTGTGCATTTTGAAGTTCATTGATAAATCATTGAAAAACACAAAGCCATGATTTGTTAATTAACGACAAGAGGTTTACTAATGTTCCCCATTAATGAGGGGTTTTAATAGTGAATGTTTGTGGGGGAGTGGTGGCGCAGAGGTTAGAGAAGATTGTCCTGTGATCGGAAGGTCGCCAGTTCAACTCTCCAGACCAAAAACATCAAAATATGGGTTTGAAAGGTGAAAGACCCACTCCTGCCTCCACCCTCATTTGCCCCACTCTGGACCCATGAGCAAGGCTCTTAACCCCCAACATCTGCTCCCCCGGGTGCCTAGATGGCTACCCCCTGCTCCACACAGAGGGCTGTGGTAGCTCGGTGGTTTGTGGTTGTGTCAGGAAGGGCGTCCAGCGTGAAAACAATTTCCAAGGGTTCGTTCAAGCAAGTTCACCATGGTGAACCCTGAAGAAGAGAGCAGCCGAAAAAGACAACAAAAAAAAATACTGAATGTTTATATTTTTTTAGAGTGGTTTTTCTAGACTGGAATTGAGAGCAAGCAAACCTTAATGTTTTTGGTGCAAAATATTCAAATGGACAGGGTACACTCTATAAGAATATATGGAGGTAGTGATTCATATTTTTTATTTTTATGTTTTGCTTGTCTGAGGCAACGCAGAATGACTGATCTTGGATTCTGGTGAATGGACGGAAACGTTTTATCAATGACCAGGCGCAATGAAGGAGCCCAGAGTGGCCAGTAGTGGCCCATGGGTTGTTCAGTGTTTGGCCACCCTAATCAATTGGATAAACTTCACTTAAAAGCAAAATAAAAACTAGAAAACATTATTTCCTCAAATTATTTGGGTGGTCGGTTTATATATTCAGTGTTTCCCCTACATAACCTGCCATGGCGGGGTGGGGGGACGGACAGAGACACGTCCTGAGCTGCGCAGACGTTGTTGCGGTTTCTTGGGCTTGTTTTGAAAGTATATTTGCTTGTTTGGGCTTGTTATTATTTGTTCTTTATTATTTGTCTAGAGCAGGGGTCTGCAACCTTTTCGATCCAAAGAGCCATTTCTGCTCCTTTGTTCACTAAATTAAACGTGACCGGAGCCACAACACCTGCTGCAACTGGGATTTTCAACTGGTGGCCCACGGACCACTTTAAGTTTGTTGGAGGACGTTTTTCTGGCCAGCAGGAGTGACTTTATAAAACTTAACATTTCTAATAATTTTTAACATTTACTGATATTTTTACATTTTAAGATAAAATAAAAGACAAGATTCTTGTAAAGAAGGAAAAATTAATATAGTTTTGCCCAGTTTCTAAAAACTAAAACGATAAACTATGCAGGCCTATGTGATTTATTTTTTTAACTGTAGAAAAATTAGGTATCCTACTTAAAAGAAATAAAGCATAAAGTGAAAGTATTTTTTACTCCTTGTAATGTAGGAAAACTTCTAAAACTAACCCTTCCAGTTGTTATAACAACCAATAAAATTGGGCAGCACGGTGGCACAACTGGTAGAGCTGCTGCCTCTCAGCGAGAAGGTTGCCGGTTCAAATCCCGGTCCGGGGCCTTTCTGGGTGGAGTTTGCATGTTCTCCCCGTGCATGCGTGGGTTTCCTCCGGGTACTCCGGTTTCCTCCCACAGACCAAAAAACATGCTTGTTAGGCTGATTGGTGACTCTAAATTGACCCTAGGTGTGAGTGTGAGAGTGGATGGTTGTTTGGTGTGAGTGAGACAGGTCCCTCTTGTAAATGAGTCCCCATGACTCAACGAGGCTAGCCTGTATAAATAAAGGTTGAATGAATGAAAAAAAAATTAAGTTTTATGTCAGTTTTGGTCAAAGCTTGAAAGAGCCGCTGCAGAGGGACCAAAGAGCTGCATGTAGCTCCAGAGCCACAGGTTGCAGACCCCTGGTCTAGAGTGACAAGACCACGTTAAAATGAGCTCCAATAAGTGGAGGAAATATGGGAAAAAAATAATAAAGAATGGGAGAAAGAGCACACACTTAAAGCATGATTCAGGATAGAGATTAAAAAAAGTTTTTTGTTGACTTAGCTTACTATGAGTTTGCTGTTTAATTTTTATTTTATTTTTTAATGTGTACGCATCCTTTATGATTGTCTGTTGTTGTCGTTGTCCACTGTTGTCATCACTCTTAGTTTAAAATTCAGGTCTCTCTGGTAAATGAGTCCCAGAGGCTTAATGGGAATAATTTGTATAAATATGCCAAATGTATTTGTATTTTTTAGAGTGGATATGTTCTTCAAAGTCTTTAGCATAATTTTGCTCTTTATATGTAATGTCATAATAACTGTATGTTTATACTGTTTAAAAACGGACCTTGTTTTACACAATGGGATGGGTTGCCTGTTGTGCTTGTTTTGGGCTTGATTTCATGGGGCTGGTCGCTTGTTTCTGTCGCGATATACTGGCAGATAGAGACAAAGCCGAAAGCGCGCAGTTTGAGAGCAGAGGAGAGCCAAACATTTCAGCCGCGCTCAGTTTTATTTATTTATTTTCCGGTTGAGAAGGTGAGAGCTGTGTGTGTGTGTGGAGCCGCGCGCAGTAGGAGCCGAGCAGAGGAGCCACGCGTTCGTTTTTTTTTTTTTTCCATCCGTGAAGATGAGAAACGTGAGCCGTGTGTGTGGTGGGTGGGTTTGAACACTCAGCTGACACAGCTGAGTGTTCAGCATGAGGCTGCTTTTATGTTTTTTTTGCAGCTAGTGCACCTGCAGTGCGAGCTGCTAGTTTAGCATTACATCAGTGCCGACAGGTGTTTGGAGCGTTGGGTAGGCGGGGCGCTCGGTTCTGTTGAGGGGGCGTGGCGCCCCGCCTATATAATGGTAGGGGAAACACTGATGTATATATATTTTAGTAGTGTAACGGTACACATGGTTGTACAAACTGTTTCAGTACGGCACGTTCGGTTCGGTCCACCTACGTACCGTTTCGGTCATTTTTTCACTCATTAAATTTTATTGACGAGAGATTATCCGCTACGGAACTAAAATTCCTAAGAATGTTTCAGCACGGCGCTATTATCTTGCAGCACATAGCATTAGCAGCCTAGCATCTCGTTGCGGTCATAGACAGAATCAATTTAAACGTAAACGTATTTATGTTTAAATAAACACAGCACCTGTGTGACAGCACCTGTGTGAGCGGACGCGTGCACACCTTAGCTGCCGCTGCTCCTCGTATTTTTTGCTCCTCAAACTTTTTTGTTACTTTCTACTGTTTTTTTTCACCGACCCTTGCTGGGCATTTCTACCTTTCTACCTTTCTGTGATTAAGTTTTAGAGCAACTGTCTTTTCTGACTATGTTGTGGATCTGCAGACGTTACATGCTGCCTGTCAAAGCAGATGACCGCTTGTCCTGAGCCTGGTTCTGCTAAAGGTTTCTTCCTTTTAAAAAGGGAGTTTTTCCTTTCCACTGATGCCATTGTGCTTGCTCAGGATGGGAGACCATAGCGAAGCCAAGATTTGACTTGTTTGCTGGATTCTTTAGATAGAAAACTTTACTAGTCTAACCGGAATTTTAGTAGTGGGGGCTGTCAACCTCCCGCTAGCTCCAGCACGAATTTAGCTTAGAGAACCACGTAGCTGCATTTTTTGTTCGCTTACCTGCTACCCTTGTCAACTTCCTGTGTCTTCTGGACTGTTCTGGATTCTCTCCTGTACTCCGTCAAGGTAATGCTCATTCAAGTTACCTCTCACTGCTTCTTGTATATCTTTTTCTGAGCCGTGGGCCTGCTGTTAGCGGCTAGCTCCGTGCTAGCTTCCACCAGCTCGACAATGTTGACCTACTCCGCTTTGCAGTTGTTTGAACTTAACAACTGCTCCATTCCTCCTTCTGTTTCCACCATCAAACATCTGGGACTTCTGCGTAGACCTCGTTACACCAATAGAAGCTCTCGAAAGAAAACCGTTTATTCTAGGCAAGCGGGCTCTGACTCGATTCCTTCTGTCTGGACTGAGAGACGTGTCGCACCTCGATTACGTCATCAGAACACTGCGTCTATGGTCCCTTGTAGTAGGGCTGGGTCATATCATATCGTTACCGGTAATACCGGTATAAAAAGCTTGCCCGGGCAAAAACCTTATATCATGATATGCTAATTTCATGACGTAATACGTCAGGGCGTCCCGCCCCTTAACACCTGACAACTGCGCACCTCCCCTCCACCAGTCTACTGGTGTAAAACGCTAATTAGTTACTGCTAAAATGTTAAAAACAACGCGCGCGCGTCTCAACTTCTCTCCCCCCTGCTCTGCAGCCTGCAGACAGCTGTCCCCTCCTCCCCCGCCCTGCTCCGCTCTGCGCAGCTCGGTGCTGCATGTCTCGCTGCGTGTCCCCGCTGTAACTGTGTCACAAACTCGCGCGGCTCCACAGTCCGTCCACATCAGACACAGATCAGTTAAAAAAATGAATCAAGAGGAATGATGCCAAATGAACAGATGAAGCTGAAACATGAACAAGTTTCAGCCGGGTCAGCTGATCAACTTGTAGAAGTTACAGCTCATTTAAAGGAGCTGTATGTAACATTTTTTATAAACATATTTCTTCACTCTGCCACATCTCCTGACAGACTGATGTTAGCCAGGTAATCTCTGAAGAAAAAATATATACTTTAAAAATGATCTGTTATTTAGATTGAAAAAGTATGCACAAAATATAGATTAAAAAAACCACCACAAAAACTAAAGTGCAGGTGTAGTTTTACTTGGAGACTAAATACTTTACTAAATAAAGTAATTTCAGTAAAATAGGACTGAAACTGGTAGAAAACTACCAAAACTGGTAGAGCTGCTACCTCTCAGCGAGAAGGTCCAAGGTTCAAATCCCGGTCCAGGGGCCTTTCTGGGTGGAGTTTGCATGTTCTCTCCGTGCATGCGTGGGTTTTCTCCGGGTGCTCCGGTTTCCTCCCACAGTCCAAAAACATGCATGTTAGGCTGATTGGTAACTCTAAAATTGACCTTGGGTGTGAGTGAAACAGGTCCCTCTTGTAAATGAGTCCCCGTGGCTCAACAAGGATAGCCTGTATAAATAAAGGTTGAATGAATGAATGAACTTTACTAAATAAAGTAATTTCAGTAAAATTACCCCTTGTTGTTTTTTAAAATTTTATATAATACTGCAAAGCAACATGTTAAGTTAATTTTGTCAAATAAATACATTTGATTTTTTTTTTTTGGGTTATATCACGAAATTTATCGTTATCGTGATAATACTCTGAAATATCACAATATAATTTTTGAGCCATATCGCCCACCCCTACCTTGTAGTCCACAGTGCACGAAGTGGCAAGGAAAACGTGGAGTGGACTTCAGTCTCCTCAAACCTCTTCTAAAAACTTCTGCTCCAACTAGTATTAAAATAGAACTTTTCAATGTGCAGTCACTATCCAACAAATCATGTCTAATTCATGTTCACATTCTGGAGAAGAACTTGGACCTCATGTGTCTTACAGAAACTTGGCATCAACCAGATGTGTACAGTTCTCTGAATGAAGCTTGTCCCTCTGGATACAGTTATCTGCAGAGAGCCCGCTGCACTGGCCGTGGTGGTGGTCTGGCGGTAATTTATCGCAGTAATTTAAAATTGTCTCATCTGGTTTCTCAGGACTTTTCTTCTTTTGAATGTATGGCCTTCAACTTCAAAGCCCCACTTCTGATGAATGTTATATTAATTTATAGGCCTCCCAAACCGCATGTTTCATTTAACTCAGAGATGCATGACCTCACTTTTTTCTGCGCCTCCTCTGTGAAAACTATTTTTCTTGGCGACTTAAATATCCACATGGACAATTCCTCTTCACTTCTGGCAACCGATTTTAAGTCTCTTTTGGACTCTCTTAATCTCACCCAACACGTTGACGCCCCTACTCATAATAGGGGGCATACTCTGGATTTGGTGATTACTGACACTGTACTCATCAATATTTTCAACCTTCCATTCATCTCTAAAATTCTGGAAAAAACAGTCGCCTCTCAACTCCACCTCCATTTAACAGATAACAGTCTGTACGAACAGTTTCAGTCTGGTTTCCGCCCCGGTCATAGCACAGAATCTGCTCTCCTCAGAATCACCAACTCCCTTCTCATGGCGGCTGATTCTGGTTTACTTTCCCTCCTAATCCTCCTCGATCTCAGTGCGGCTTTTGATACCATCTCCCACAACATCCTCCTCCATAGACTCTCATCCATTGGCATCACCCACACACCCCTCGCTTGGTTTCAGTCCTATCTCTCTGGCCGCACCCAGTTCATCAAACTAAAATCATTCAGATCCCATTGCTCTCCTGTGACCTCAGGTGTGCCCCAAGGCTCTGTCCTGGGGCCTCTTCTTTTCATCATCTACCTTCTCCCCCTTGGCCATATCTTCCGTAAATTTAACATCCATTTCCATTGTTTTGCTGATGACACCCAGCTCTTTTTATCCACTGCACCTGACTCTTCACTGCCTCCCTCCTCCCTCACTTCCTGCTTAGCTGAAATTAAATCCTGGTTCACGTCTAACTTCCTGAAATTAAACAGTGATAAAACAGAGTTCTTACTCATTGGTACTAAATCCACCTTATCTAAAGTTAACAGTTTTTCCCTCAATATTGACAACTCCTTGGTTTCTCCCTCCCCTCACGTTAAGAGTTTGGGTGTCATTCTCGATAGCACTCTCTCTTTTCACTCTCACATCAATAGTATCACCCGGTCTGCTTATTTCCACCTTCGAAACATCAACCGTCTCCGTCCATCCCTCTCTCTGAACTCTGCTTCCATCCTGGTCCACAGTCTGGTCACTTCTCGAATTGATTACTGTAACTCTCTCCTTTTTGGTCTGCCTCACAAATTAACCCGTAAGCTTCAATTGGTTCAAAACTCAGCTGCCCGCATTGTTACCAAAACCCCCTCATTCCACCACATCACCCCAGTTTTGCAGCAACTCCACTGGCTTCCAGTCACATTCAGAATTCAATTTAAAATCCTGTTATACACTTTCAAGGCTATTCATAGCCTCGCCCCTCCTTACCTGTCTGATCTCCTGCACATTACCACCCATTCACGCTCCCTTCGTTCTTCCTCTTCCATCCACCTTAACGTGCCTCTTGTCCGCCTCCGCACCATGGGACACAGAGCCTTTTCTCACTCTGCTCCCCAACTCTGGAACGCTCTTCCCCCAGACATCCGTAACATTGACTGCCTTCTGACCTTCAAATCAAAACTCAAAACTCATCTGTTCAAGTTAGCCTTCTCACTTTAATTTTTCTTTTTTATGTAGTTATTTTATATATTTTCTTTTTTGTGTGTTTTTTTAATTGATTTTAATTTTTCTTTTTACCGGTATATAGTTATTTTATACTGTTTTTATTGTGTTTTTAATGCTGTAAAGTGTCCTTGAGTGCTTTGAAAGGCGCTACCAAATAAAATGCATTATTATTATTATTATTATTATTATTATAACTTATCTGTATATGACCTGAATATATAATATTCAATATAATAATAATAATATTCAATATAATAATAATAATATTCAAAACAGTGTAGCAAGGATTTTGTTGAGAGTTCGTAAATTTGAACATATTACACCCATTCTCCATAACCTTCATTGGCTTCCTGTCGCCTACAGAATTCAGTACAAAACTGCTCTTATTACACATCAATGCTTACACGGAACTTCACCAGATTATCTAAAGGACATTCTTGTTCCATATTCATCCACCCGGTCTCTGCGGTCACAGAACGGTAATCTCCTTCACATTCCGAGAACCAAATTAAGGACCATGGGAGACCGGGCTTTCAGTGTGGCTGCCCCCGCCTATGGAACTCTCTTCCTGACTGCCTGCGAGCTCCACAGTCACTGGTTAACTTTAAGAGCGGGTTGAAGACCTTTCTTTTTAGGCGGGCCTGCTCTGCCTCCTCATGATTCTGTCTTTGATCTTGGTTGATACTGTTATTGGTTTTACTTATTTTATCACTTGTTTTATTCGACCTTTGATTTTGTTGCACTTTGTAGCACTTTGAGATTTTCATTAATGAGAGGTGCGTTATAAATTGAATTCATTATTATTATTATTATTGTCTGTGGTTGTGGTCTCCTGTTTGGGAACATTATGGCTTTCTTGTTAAAAGACAAGTGAACAAATCCAAAGCTGTATGTCGACGTTTCATTCATTCAACCTTTATTTATACAGGCTAGCCTCGTTGAGTCACGGGGACTCATTTACAAGAGGGACCTGTCTCACTCACACCAAACAACCATCCACTCTCTCACTCACACCTAGGGTCAATTTAGAGTTACCAATCAGCCTAACATGCATGTTTTTTGGTCTGTGGGAGGAAACCGGAGTACCCGGAGGAAACCCACGCATGCACGGGGAGAACATGCAAACTCCACCCAGAAAGGCCCCCGGACCGGGATTTGAACCGGCAACCTTCTCGCTGAGAGGCAGCAGCTCTACCAGTTGTGCCACCGTGCTGCCCGTGCTCATGGAGATTGGATCTGCGGCATCAACACGTCTAACTTGTTATTGCTCTTGAAATGACATCATCCGAACGTGAACGTGTCTTCTAAAAGCAAGAAAAGCAGCTTGTTGCAAAGTCAGCTAACAGCAGCATTTAAACAACCTTTATCAGGTAATTCTGATCGGTCCAGAGCAATAACACAAGCTGTAGGAGGTTTAAAGCTCTGGATCTACGTCTGAATGGTGGGGAGGGGTGACAGGGCGTTCTCTGTAGCAGGCCCAAGACTCTGGAACGAGTTACCGCTGCTCATCAAACAGGCCCCCTCCCTCTCGGTTTTCAAATCCCGGTTAAAAACTCACTACTACTCCATTGCTTTCAATGCCAGCTGATTTGTATTGGATCGTTTGATTTATGATCTGCAATGTTTTTATGTTTTTCGTGTTGTACTTCATTGTCTGTGTTGCCTGTTTGTTTGTCCAGCACTTTGGTGTGGACTTGTTCCTGTTTAAAGTGCTTTATAAATCAAATGGTATGGTATGGTATGGTATGAATGTTGTTGATGCACCAGCTTTAAAGTTCTTGAGCCCCTCTACGACATCCATCACGTCAACATTTCAGTCAAAAAGTTCAGCACTTTATGAAAAAGCTAAAACTGATATTGTCAACAAGCCCTGGAGCTGATTAAAGCCCTGATAATGATGATGATGTCCAAGAGATTCAACCACCTCATAACAAACGTTCAAGAAGAGGTATTGTTCTTTTATTATTATTATTCAATTAACTTTTTAAATTTAAAGTTATAATCTTAATAACTTTACTTGTTTGTGTTTTATTTCCAGTCTGGGACAGAGATAACAGTTGTCTTCTTCCTGTTCAGGGAAATCCACCAGAGATCACCTCCAGCTAAGAAGAGTGTGATGACTGAACTCTGAACTTTTCCTGGGACGGGTGGGAGCAGGTCCAAGAAGAGGTTGTGAGTAATGAGGCCAAATACAGCCACACTGCAAAATTAGCAAAGCTCTACCTCTTTATTCCTGCTACCTGTTGTTAGTGAGCATTTTTCTCCACCGCTGGAGATATTCACTGCAACTAGATCTGTGCTTTTAGCAGAAAATGTGGACAAGTTGGTTTTTTTGGACAAAACTTAAAACTCGATTAGTTCAATTGTAAACTGTCTGTTGCTGCTTATTGTTCTGGTTCTGACTGTTATTGTATTTATTAAGATTTTTATTATTGTTAGTATAGTTTATTTATTGTAAACAGTGCTGTTTATTTAAAATATCATCCAAATGGGTAACTTTTTTTTTTTTTTTAAACATTGTTTACTTGGCATATTTTCAAAATAAACATTTTGTAAGTCTTTATTTCGTCTTCTTTTTTGTACCGAAAATTAACCAAACTGAGCCGTCCTTGAAACTGAACCGAACTGAAATATGATTCATCCATCACTCAAACTTTTTGAGTGATGGATGTTCGTAGCGAGGATCAATAACTTTAAAGCCTGCGCATATAACAACATTCAGACTTAGATTCAGAGATTTAAAAACTCATACGGTTTGTGTTATTTATCTGATCGATCTGAATTACCTGATAAAAGTAGTTTTAATGCAGCTGTTGTTAGCGCTGTTTGTAACAGCTGCTGTTTCTTGGTTCACATTCCGATGACGTAGTTTCAAGCGCGTTCACGTTAGACGTGTTGCTGCTACAGATCCTGTCTTGTAAAACAACGTCCACACACATAGCTTTGAATGTGCGCTCGTCTTAACAAGAAAGCCATAACATTCCCAAACAGGAGACCGGAGCGAGCAGCTAATGGCTAAATAATGCTGCGCGTGCTGCGCGATAATAGCTCTGTGCTGAAACGCGCCTAGGAAATTTTGTTCCGCGGCGCACATATTAACGTTCAATTAGTGTGTAGTGGGCATGACAGTGTCCACTATGATACGTCTTTTGAACTGTTCCAGTGATAACCTTTACTGACCTCTCAGTAAACAAGACATTTACTACAAATTATTCCATTAGTTGTAATCTGAGAACATAGTCACCAAAAGAGACTATTGGCTTCTTTAATTTATTCTAATGTAATCAAAAGAATAACATTTTGTCATTCTCATGATGTGCTATTATGCTGTTATTTTTTAATGTGAATGATAATTAATATGCTGGTATATTCTGCCCATCTATTCAAAAGAACTATGTCAGAGTTGAATTTTATGTCAAATTGTGCTTTTTAGATTTGTTTTAGAAGTGTTAAGACGTTATTCCAAGTATTTTACCTCTTGGAGTCTATGCGTCTGTCTTTTTCCTAAACATTTCTCTTTGCTTCTGGCTGTAACCTTGAATCCTAATGACGTGAAAGTGAACTATTTGACGTGTCTCTTTCTCTCCTCGCTTGGCCCACGGACCAATGAGGAAACTCTGTTCTAATCTCAACATTTTTAGTAAAAGCGTTTTTGCTTCCCGGAACGCTTTTGAGTGAAAAAGACAACGAGACCTGAAAGCTCACTGCCTTGTCAGCTGATTAAGTTTGGTCAAGAGCAAAAGACTAACTTATCAGTGGAACTGATGGACGTCTCCATCTAGTTCACCGAGCAAAAGCTCTCTAGAACTTTCTTGAGGAATGCTTTATTTTGAAACTAACCCAGAAGCTGCCACTGTCTTTGATGGAGAAAGCAGGCCTCACGACCCGTCAAATCCATAAACACGCCGAGGTATGACCGGACTTCATGGGCCCAGAACCTGTGAAGCTAAACTGCTTCTCAACTCTACCAAACGAGACGGACGTCTAAACATGTACAGAGTTGCGGATGATTAATGGAACGTGCACGGGAGTCGAGCTGGTTTTCGTATGGAGAAGTGTCATTTCTGGTTTAACTCAAAATAGATTTTCCTCTCTCCATCTTTAATCTATTCCTCTTAAACCTCTCATCTCAAATTCTAAGCTGGTAACTACATTTTAAGCTAAGAGCCACAGACTAAGTACATTGACATCTTGTATTTATTTCTGTTGTTGCAATTTAAATGTGCTGACGTGTTAAATTGCAAGAAACGTGAAATCTGTCAATCAAGTGTAATGGTGTTAATTTTAGTTGATTTATTTTAAATAAATGGTGGTGTCCTTGACATACCAAACTACCGTATTCTCCGGTGTATAATACACATTTTTTTTTGCTCATTTGGATGTCCTACGTATTAAACACCGAAGAGTATTATTTATGGATTTTTTTCCACATTTTTAGACCAATTTTTCGCTCTGATTCTTCGTTTTTCATTTTTGGCAAAAATTGTACAGTACCAGTTTTGGCCGCTATACGGGCGCTGTGGGCAGCAGCCAGCAGAGGAGTCAGAGAGCGAAGAGGAAGAGGAGGGCCACTTCCAGACGTTTCTAGCTCATGTGTCCGAAAACAGCCTCCTCTGGTCGGACTGACTCTGTCGCTGCCCGCCCCTTGCTCTGGGTGTATGTAGCTGCATTTAGCTTAGCTGTGAGGTTCGCTGTTTTTGTTTGCAAGATACCACTCATAAACCACACCGCGGATTTTTAAATCCAGCTGATTTCACATTTGGTTCAGCTCAGGAGCCCGTCTGCTATAGTCAGGTAAGAAATATATTTTTTAAGCGTTTATTTAGCTAAATTTAAAGAAACAAAGCGTCCGGTCCGAGCCGCCTGCCTAAAATTCGGCAAAGTTTTTTTTTAAAATCCAGCTGATTTGAACATTTCGTTAAGCTCAGGAGCACGTCTTCTATAAAGTCAGCTAAGAAATATATTTTTTAAGCGTTTATTTAGCTAAATTTAAAGAAACAAAGCGTCCGGTCCGAGCCGCCTGCCTAAAATTCGGCAAAGTTTTTTTTTTTTTAAATCCAGCTGATTTGAACATTTCGTTAAGCTCAGGAGCACGTCTGCTATAATGTCAGCTAAGAAATATATTTTTCTCGCAAAGAAACAATTGTTTTTATCGTGTTTCCTTGTGAAGTTCTTTGTACTCGCTCGCTTCTGTCGCCGCCATTTTAAGCAGGGCAAATGAGGCGCTGACGCGTCGCGTGGCGATGACGCGTATTAAACACTGAAGCGTATTATGTACATTTTTTTCTTGTTTATTGTTAATAATTGGACAAAGCGTATTAAACACTGGTGCGTATTTTACAACGGCTAATACGGTAAGTTAACGTTTCCATTGTCACTCTATGGCTTTATGGTTTATTTGTCCATCATAACGATCACAGAAATATTGGGTAAACTGAAAAAGAAAGAATCCATAAATTACTATTCAGTCTGAATAAATAAGTAATTAAGATATATAAAGTGATTCAGTTTAATATTGATCTCCCTCATATATCCTATAAGTGAAAAAAATAACCGAAACGGTACGCAGGTGGACCGAATCGAACGTGGCGTACCGAAACGGTTCGGTACACCCACGTGTACCGTTACATGCCTAATATGTGTATATAT
>JBBPBX010002598.1:0-12175 GCA_038048925.1 Garcialebias charrua
TATATATATATATATATATATATATATATATATACAGGTAGCCCTCGAGGTACGTCAGGGATTGGGACCTACGGGTGTGACTTAGGTCGATGTTGTCGTACCTCGCGGACCAAAAACACATGCCTGTCGTAGGTCCGCGTTTCTGACATAGGTCGCGGCTATACCGCTAACGGAGCGCCGCACACATATTTAATGGCATGAGACTGAACAAGCAGACATACTAAGGCCATAAACACGCACAGAACTGCACAGTAAATGAATACTGTACTGTACAATAAATAAAAAATATAATGTCTTACTTTGAGCCGGTGTCCCCCGACTGCCAGGCGGACATTTGCGGCGAGCTCCCGGCCGCAGATGGCCCCTCCGCGGCATGTCGGCTCGGTGTCTTCGCCTGTGTTAGCTGCTCTGTTAGCTGCTGTCGTTAGCATGTCGGGCGGCGTTGTGGCCGCCGATCGCGGGGCGATCCGCGGCTGCTCCTCCGGACCTGAGACGTCCACAGAGTTGACCGAGTGTTTCCAGCTAATTTATCCGTATGAGGCAACCCTGATCGGGCACACGGAGCCAGCTGACAGTAGCCTCTGGAGCTCCATTGACCGCAGTACAGTTGTAAAATGGCGACCGGAAGTGGCGACCGGAAACGACCGGAAGTTGCGTAAATACGATAAATTTCTAATCAAAACGTAAAATTAATAATTATACTTTATTTATAAAGCCATTTAAAACAACCACAGCTGCAACAAAGTGCTATACACATGAAATTAATAACTTTTAAACACACACAAAAAAAAAAATAAAATTTTTTTTTTATCATATTTTTATTAAATATGATAAAATCGTAAGTCTGAGTTGCCGTAGGTCGCACTTTGGTGTGGACTTGTTCCTGTTTAAAGTGCTTTATAAATAAAATGGTATGGTATGGTAAATATGATAAAATCGTAAGTCTGAGTTGCCGTAGGTCGCAGGTGTCGTACCTCGAGGGTTTCCTGTATATATATATATATATATATGTAACATAGTTAATATTGAATATAATTCCACTTGTCATTACTTCCAAGTTTAGGTTCATGTGTAATGGGTGAAACAGCGCCCCCTCTGGCTGATTGGCGGTTATAAATATTGTGAACACAGACATCTCATTGCCAGTTCATACGAGATGGGCATGAGGTAGGTCCACTGAGTTAAACGCTCCAGTAAAATATTATGTTAGCTTGATGCTGACATGAAATGATTTTCCTCATAAGGTGCTGTACCCGCTGTGATGAACCTGATTTATGATCAGTCCATATTCTGTTCTGTACAGGTACACATTATTTTATTTATTTGTATTTCTGTTTAATATTAATGTTGTAAATACGGCAGTTGGCCAGTTCATACGAGATGGGCATGAGGTGCTGTACCCGCTGTGATGAACCTGATTTATGATCAGTCCATATTCTGTTCTGTACAGATAAACAACGTTTCACCTCATCCTGTCTCCTGGTCCTTAATAACACAACGCAGACCTGATTTATTCTGAACGAATTCACCATTTGATGAGGTTACATTGGTGCCTGTGACCCGTTCTTCAAACTTCTCCAGCGCGAGTGGCTGCGTCTACTTTCTGGAGCCGCGGCAGTTGGTGGGCTGCGTCTACACCCTGGAGCCGCGGCAGTTGGTGGCTGCGCGCGCATCTGTCCCGTTCATCAGACCCGGCCGGTACCGCAGCCCCGTGTGGATTCTTCGCTGCTCAGTCTGGTAGTGCAGTGGCCAGTCTGAAAGTGTGGAGCTATTTTTTTTAATTCATTTTAACCGTTTTGTGTTGATTGAGCGCTGTGGCTGCACTATGATACAGGAGGTCTTTTTTTCTTCTTTCTTTCTCTCTCTCTCTCTCTCTCTCTCTCTCTCTCTCTCTCTCTCTCTCTCTCTCTCTCTGCGCTGCGCTCTCTGAAGGAGGAGGGGCACTTTGAGACAAAATAAGTTTTAATGTTTTTACAGCTTTTTCATTCAGGTTTTTCTTGTTGATTTGTTGAAGGTGCACTTTTGCTCGTGTTTAATTTGTAAGTGATCAAATTAATAATAATTAATAATAATAATAATTAATAATAATAACTGAAAATTATTATTATATATATATATTTTTTTTTTGTTTTTTGTTGCTTTTGATCATTAAGGGCTGAGTTATGGCAAGCAATAATTATTTTGGTAGGGGGAGGGGGTTTGAAATGTTTACTCCTATGCCTGCAGTTGCCAGAGGTAGGGGTTTGTATTTGAATACCCCAGAAGCATCCACACCAAAATCAAATTTTGTTTATGTGGGTGAAAGAGTTAATGACACTGTTAATGCTCCACAGTGTGAAGTTGATGGTAGACTTTTGAGTGACATAGCTTCACGAATTGGAGTTTCAATAGGTGAAAGTATTGCAGCTTGCATTGAGACCCGTTTGAGTAATACAGTGGGTCCAGGGGTGGTTGGAGCTACAGCTAACGAGTCTACCATGTTAAATGTCATTGTTCGCCCTGATGTGAAAGAACCTGTGAGTTTTAAAGGGGATCATGATTCATGTTCAGTCCAAGAGTGGGAGGTTATGATGTTAACTTATATGAGAAAGAAAGACATCCCTGTGGCTGAACAGGCTGATGAGGTGATCTCTAAGCTGGTGGGGAGGGCACATGAAGTAGTTAAAGTTGGCATACGCAGTAAGCCAGTTTTAAATCTGACTACAGGACCTGAGCCCATTTTTGAGATACTGAAGCAGCACTTCAGTGATACTATGTCCTCTAGCTTGCCCTTAGCAGACTTTTATGCTACGGTGCCCCACCCTGACGAACATCCCTTTGACTATTGGCTGAGACTTAACAAAGCTTTGGACATGACAGAGGACTCTTTAAAGAGACAAAATAAAGCTTTTGACTCTCTGTCTGGTGATCTAGCTGCCATGTTTATCCAGAACTGCCCTGATCCTGAACTGTCACTCATATTCAAATGTAAGCAGCTGAAAGATTGGACAGTGGCTGAAATTCACGAGAAGCTTGTTGAGAATTGCAGAAATCGCAAGCGACTAACCAAACACAAAATGTCAAGCATCCTGTCTTCCCAGCACCAGGAAGTCACCTCGTCTGTGCAGAGTGCGACACTCCGTACTGAAGTACTACCTCCAGCTGCTGCTATTGGGAAGACAGCTGAGAGCTCGCCAGACCGCCTGGACCGGGTCATCGCTCTACTTGAACGTGTGCTGGAGCAGCAGCCACAACAGCACAATGTTCAAAGAAGGTTCAATGTACACACCCAGAGGGACCAGCCGACAAAAGTAAAGCCTGCCTTACCTTGTGCTGTGTGTAGCGAGGGTGGACACACTACTCAGTACCACTGCAGGTCCAACCATCTGTGCTTCAGCTGTTTTGCACCTGACCACATCCGAGCAGAGTGTCCAGGGACTGTGGTGAGGAAGCCTGGGAGCGATAAGCAGGTGGTGCAGCCTCAGGAAAACTGACTGGCCTGCATGTGGTGGGGACAAGTGTTGGGCCTAAAAGTGATCCCCCTGTTGCAAATATTGAAAATGACATGGAGTCTATATGTCAAAGTGCATGTGAAGTGAGAAAAATGGGATATACACCAATAATCCAAAACATTCAGAGACTCAAACAACATGACAACTTGTTTTATGAAAATGTGACACTGGGAGGAGTGGTTACGGTCAGAGCTTTGCTGGATAGCGGGTCGATGGCGTGCACACTGAGCTCTAAAGTAATACCTCAGCTGTTACAGCAGGATGTTTTAAGAAGCCCCGCCCTTGAGCCGACAGCCACTGTGTTGATTGGATGTGGGGGGTCCAGGACATTACCTTCTGGCATGTGCGATCTGGAGATGGATCTTTATGATTACAAAGTGATTGTCCCAACATTGATCGTTGAGAACCAGAATGAAGAACTGATTGTTGGCAGTAACCTGTTGAAATACATTATTAACAGGTTTAAGCTGAAGCAAGACATCCAGGACCAAGGCCCCACAGCACTCTGTGACAGTAGTGATGCAGAGCAGAAACTGCTACATTTGTTGGCAAGGGTGGAAGCTGCCGATTCAGACGCCCATTATGCAGTTGGAACTATCAAAATCAAGCGAGCTGTTACTCTTGAACCCATGACAGAGCATCTGATTTGGGGCAAGTTGCCACAGGTGAATAATCTGTTGGCTGGATGTACTGTTGTCGTGGAGCCAACAACCGCCAGATCTAAACCGAGAACAGTCTTGGTGGGGAGGTCGGTGTCAATCCTGAGAGCAGATGGGTGGCTCCCATTAAAGGTCATTAATCCATCAGACAAGCTGGTTACTTTGAGACGTAATACTAAGTTGGCGGATGTGAGTACTTGTGATTCAGTGGAGATGTTTGCTGGTTCCCAACTCGACATCCAACAACAAGTTCAAGTACCGTTGGACAACAGTACAAAACACAGCCTCGTCTCAGAGGACTCGACTTTACCAGATCATCCTCACCTTGTGGCACCGAGCACAGTTGACACCCCTCAGGCAAGGCTAAGAGGACTGGGGCTGTCGGATGTGGACATTGAGTCATGTGACGTTGCCCCTGAATATAAGGCTAAACTGGCTGAGCTCATTGTTCAATACCAATCAATCTTTTCAAGGGACAAGATGGATTGTGGTAAAGCCACTGGTTTCCTACATCGCATCAGAGTCATGGATGAGAAACCATTTCGATTGCCATGTAGGCGCATACCACCAACCCAGTATGAAAAATTGAGAGAGGCATTGGATGAGATGGAAGAGCGTGACATCATACGAAAGTCTAGCAGTGAGTTTGCATCTCCATTAGTGATCGTGTGGAAGAAGTCGGGTGACCTACGTATCTGTAATGATTTCCGATGGATCAATGCACGCACTGTCAAGGATGCTCACCCACTCCCTCATCCAGCTGATGCTCTAGCAGCTCTGGGGGGCAATGCCTTTTTCTCAACCATGGATTTGACCTCTGGCTATTACAATGTGGAAGTGCATGAAGCTGACCGAAAGTACACTGCCTTTTCATCGCCTTTTGGATTGTATGAGTATAATCGAATGCCTCAAGGACTCTGTAATAGTCCCGCCACATTCATGAGAATGATGCTAAACATCTTCGGTGACCAGAACTTCATGAGCTTGTTGTGCTATCTGGATGATGTCCTGGTGTTTGCTCCAACAGAAGACCTAGCGCTGGAGCGTCTGCACATGGTCTTCCAGAGACTCCAGAGCCATAACCTAAAGCTCGCCCCAAAGAAATGTCACTTTCTGAGGAGGTCAGTGAAGTTTCTTGGTCATATCATCAGCATAGATGGGATCCAGTCTGACCCTGATAAAGTGACTGCTATCACCACCATCACAGAGTCTGACCTTATGGAAATTGGCACAAATATTCCCTCCCAGAAGAAGATCCGTTCCTTTCTTGGCATGGTAGTCTACTACCAGCAGTTTATTGAAGGGTGTTCTGCCATAGCCAAACCATTGTTTCGGCTAATCTCATGCTCTAAAGGTCCGCGTGGAGGTGGGAGAAAACGCCGCCAAATCCGCAAACAGCTCCGTGCTGAAGATTGGACTGCAGATTGTCAGCAGGCTTTCCATCAACTGAAGTGGGCTTTGCTAGATTGTGTGGTGCTGGCCCACCCAAACTTCAGTGAGCCCTTTCTCCTGTCTGTGGATGCCTCTACCGACGGACTTGGTGCAGTCCTGTCACAAGTGCCTGCAGGTGGTTCAACGGCCAGACCGATTGCTTTTGCAAGTAAATCGCTGAGTTATGCCCAATCCAAATATCCTGCACACCGACTAGAATTCTTCGCATTAAAATGGGCAGTGTGTGACAAGTTCCATCATTGGTTGAGAGGCCATCAATTCACCGTGTGGACGGACAATAATCCGCTAACCTACATCCTGTCCAAGGCTCGGCTGGACGCGTGTGAGCAGAGGTGGATCGCTAAGTTGGCGCCATTCCAGTTCAACATCAAGTACATTCCTGGATCAAAGAATGTGGTGGCTGACGCCCTTAGCAGAGAGCCCTTCGTACAGCCTAGTATGCCTCACCGTTTGACGAGAGTGCCTTATGACGAGCTACTGGCAGAGGCTGCAGTAGTTGGTGCTAATGGAGTCCAAGAGGTGTTTCGCTGGTCAGCTAACCCGCCTGAAGTAGCTGAGTGTGACCAACAGATTTCTCAGGGTGTGGCAGTTGTTAAGACAGGAGCAGTATCATCATTGGAGGTTGCTGCTGTGCTCCAGGGATGCAGTGAGAGTGGTCCTGTGGTGTACCCGCATGCTCTTCTCCTGCCACAGTTCTCACAGACTGTTCTAACAACCCCACAGGTCAACTCTGAGGTGCTCTCACTTGAAGTGTTGCAGGAGAAACAGAGAAATGACCCAGTTCTAAGTAGGGTGATGTTCTTTGTAGAGAGAAAGTGGAGACCTTCCAGAAGAGAACGTGTCAAGGAGTCATCAGAAGTCCTCAAGCTTTTGAAAGGCTGGGAAAAGCTTGTATTGAGAGATGGAGTCCTGCAACGGGTAGCTAAAAACCCTGTCACAAAGAAAAAGTCCTACCTTTTTGTGGTCCCACGCTCACTGCGCCAGAAGGTGTTACAAGGTGTTCACGATGAGGCTGGTCATCAGGGTCAGCAACGGACCCTGTACTTGACGAGACAGAGATTTTATTGGATTGGCCTAGTGCGTGATGTTACTGAGTATGTACAACACTGCAGACGATGTGTTGTCAGCAAGTCGCCAGAGCCAGAAGCCAGAGCTCCTTTGAAAAACATAAGGACCTCTGAACCTCTTGAACTTGTCAGTATTGATTTCTGGACTGCTGAGGATTCTTCAAACAGTTCACTGGATGTGCTAGTAGCTACTGACCACTTCACAAAGATGGCACACGCTTTCTTGTGCCCCAATCAGTCAGCTAAAGCAGTCGCACACCAGCTGTGGAACAATTATTTCAGCATCTATGGGTTTCCCAAGCGACTACATTCCGATCAGGGGGCCACTTTTGAGAGTTTGCTTATTGCAGAGTTACTGAATGTGGCAGGCGTGCAAAAGTCCCACACTACACCTTATCACCCTATGGGTAATGGCTCATGTGAGAGAATGAACCGGACTCTAGGCAACATGATTCGAGCACTGCCACCAAGAGCTAAACATCGTTGGCCTGAGGCCCTGAAATCTCTGACATTTGCCTACAATTGTACCGTGCATGAGACGACAGGATATGCTCCGTTTCTGCTCATGTTTGGAAGGGTGCCACGTCTTCCGGTGGACGTCATCTTTGGTTCGGTGCTCAGTGATCCGGAGGTGGTGGACTATGATCGCTACGTGGAGTCACTACGAAAGGACATGAGAGAAGCTATGGCTGTAGCCCAGTCAACGGCAACTAAACAGCTCCAGCGACACACTGAGCTATACAACCGGAGAGTACGTGGTGTACTTGTGGAAGTGAACGACAGAGTGCTGCTGGCCAACAAAGGAGGACCTGGAAAAAGGAAGCTTGCTGACCGCTGGGATAGCACGGTGTATGTGGTGATTGGAAAAGATGATGAGAACCACACTTTCAGGATCCAGAATCCCACTACAGGCCAAGTAAAAGTGGTCCACCGCAATCTGATAATGCCAGTAAACTTTCTGCCTCTACCTGAGGACAACCATGATGACCAGGAGGAGGCTGTACTATCTCAAACATCAAGTTCACTTGACCCAAGTGCTGGGAGGTCAGCCATCAGTGATGCTATTTCTGACTCAGCAGAGTTTAGAACAAGAGCGTGGGTATCTGACCTACCTTTGGGAGCAGGCAGTGAGACAGATGTGGAGGATGCTGAGCAGGTGGAGGGCACCGTGCTGGAAGGAGCCACAGGACCTGCGTTGACGGACAGCAGTTCAGCAGACTCTGGTTGCTCAGCAGTCCTGACGGCTTGCCCAGAGACATTTCCGGCTCCTGTTACTGACACTCTCACTGACATACCTGCTACAGTAACTACTACAGTGACAGTAGTTGATGGTGCGACTGACCGTAGATCTAGAGCTGGACGGTTGTTGAGACCAGTGACCAGATTTATTGAAATGATGCACCAAAGAACAGCATTAGTCTGATAAGTTCTTGTATATGAAAAAAAAACTACAGTTTAATTTGTTTCAACTTTGACCTAGAGGTGTTGTAACAATTTTCATATTTCATGTTTGTTTTGCTATTTGGGAGGTGAGTTTGCAGTTACACATTAACAAAATATGTAAATGGGCATATTTTTTTTTTCCCTTATGTATGTAGATGGGGTTTGGCCAACCTTTTCTCATACTGATCCTCTCAGGATAGTCTAGTGACTGGGTGTTTGTAACTGTGAATTTGATGTGATTGTACCTCACAAGCGATTTTGGAAACGGTGGTTGTATATTGGTTTCCTGTGCAATTGAATAGTGGTCTTATTCCATTTATGTATATGTGCCTGTACTGTTTTTTTTTTTCTCTTACTTGCTTTCATTTGGTTGTTTTGTTTTGGTTGTTGTAATGGGGCAAGTGGAATTCAGCAGGAGGGAGTGTAACATAGTTAATATTGAATATAATTCCACTTGTCATTACTTCCAAGTTTAGGTTCATGTGTAATGGGTGAAACAGCGCCCCCTCTGGCTGATTGGCGGTTATAAATATTGTGAACACAGACATCTCATTGCCAGTTCATACGAGATGGGCATGAGGTAGGTCCACTGAGTTAAACGCTCCAGTAAAATATTATGTTAGCTTGATGCTGACATGAAATGATTTTCCTCATAAGGTGCTGTACCCGCTGTGATGAACCTGATTTATGATCAGTCCATATTCTGTTCTGTACAGGTACACATTATTTTATTTATTTGTATTTCTGTTTAATATTAATGTTGTAAATACGGCAGTTGGCCAGTTCATACGAGATGGGCATGAGGTGCTGTACCCGCTGTGATGAACCTGATTTATGATCAGTCCATATTCTGTTCTGTACAGATAAACAACGTTTCACCTCATCCTGTCTCCTGGTCCTTAATAACACAACGCAGACCTGATTTATTCTGAACGAATTCACCATTTGATGAGGTTACATATATATATATATATATATATATATATATATATATATATATATATATATATATATATATATATATATATATGTATTTATATGTAAGGACCAACATTCTTTACCAGTCGGTCTATGCTCTTACCCTCAACTCATGAACTCTGTGTAGTGCCCGAAAGAATGAGATTGCGGATACAGGTGGTTGAAATGAGTTCCCTCTGCAGGGTAGCTGGACTAGATCCAGGAGAGACTTGGGAGTAGAACCACTGCTCCTCCACATTGAGAGGAGCCAGTTGAGGTAATTTGGGCATGTCTGACTGGGAGGAGACCCCGGGGAAGACCCAGGATATGCTAGACAGACTATGTTTCTCAGTTGGCCTTGGAACACCCTGGGGTCCTCCCAAAAGAGCTGGAAGAGGTGGCTGTGGAAAGACATGTCTTTGCCTCCCTGCTCAAGCTGCTGCCCCACGACCCGACAAGAATAAGCAAAGATGATGATGATGGATGGGTGGATGGATGGATTTAAGAGGACTTGGGTGTAAATGTTTGTGTAAATTCATTTTTTCTTTGTATCATTTCATACAGTTTAGCCTTTAGCAACATAATTTATCGGTGGATACAGTAGTTAATTTGAGCTGGATCCTGCAGGAACAAGATCTGATAACTCCCTCATTTTCACCATGTACATTCCGGCAACGGTTCGCTCGGATCCACCAGCTCATATCTCCGCCCATAAAAGTTCAAAGTCTTTGTGCATTTTTATTTTGATTATTTAATAAAAATACAACGAGAAGAGACGTTGTCCATGTCTGTGAAGTTGATGTTACTGCTGCAGCAGGTGCAAAAGCTCATGCACACACTGCTGCCAGCAGAGAAGCTGACTGCATGTCCTGCAGGGATGAAGCGTCTTCATCCACCTTCAGCTGCATCTCAGATATGACGGGCCATAACATTTTAACAGCACAAACCGGCACAAACGTAGCACTAACCACTCATTGCATGTACTGGAATTTTTGATGTGTGGAGTGCCAGCTTCACCTGCTCAGCTGTGCATCCTGCAGACAGTGCATGTTTTAGGCACAGGAGCGTCTCCAGACAGCTCTTCAGAGCGTGCACAACTGCCAATGTGTCAGAACTTCTGTATATGTGTATATATTCAAATATAATTTAAAAAAACTTACAGTAAAAAAATGAGTGAAATGTTTAATGCGTATTATTCACGTTGCACATTTCAGAGTCAGAGTCAGAGAATCTTTATTGTCATTTGCACCGCATGTGATACATGTGATGAAACAAGATTATGTACACAGGGTCCCAGTTACATCCAACAACAAAATTTAAGAGAAAAACTAATAACATCTAGGATATAACTAAGAAAAACATCAACTAGAAATACACTAAGCTCTAATGTAATAGAAAAACATCATTACAAACAGCAGCACAAACATGAGTCTGTATGAGCAGATGGTCACAAATGAACACAGCAACAACAAAACAGATCAGCATCAGCATGTTGTGATATTTTGCAGTGATTATTCTTATTATTTATTTATTCATGAGTCTAACAGCCTCAGGGTAGAAGCTGTTCCTCAGTCCAGTGGTTCTACATTTGATGCTCCTTAACCTCCGTCCTGAGGGGAGTGGGGCAAAGTGTGTGTGTGCTGGGTGAGTGGGGTCTTTCATGATGCAGTTGGCTCTTTTCCTGCATCTGGAGGTGTAATGTCTGTGATGGTGGGGAGACTGACTCCAACAGACCTCTGTGCAGCCTTCACCACTCTTTCAAAATTAGTTTAAAAAAATAACAGTGATCAAAATGTAAAAAAGACAGTCGAATTTATTATCTGCCATGAATTGATGGAGTGTCCTTAGCTGGACAACAGAGAACTGACGCAGTAGTAACAGAGATTGGAGCAGAAAGACGCGTAGGACTGAATTCAGCTGAGAAGAGTTCGGGTCGGACATTGAAGTTTGTGTGTGTGTGTGTGTGTGGGGGGGGGGGGATACTTGACAGAACTGGAGCTGCTATGATTCACCACTCCCTAAAATAGTAATTGTAATTCAACCTTTATTTATACAGGTTGTTAGTCTCATTGAGCCTCGATGACTCATTTACAAGAGAGACCTGTTTTTAATCAATGTATTCAAATGTTTACAGATGTTTAACAATCTGTTACAATACACCAAAATGCAGGAAATGGCATCTATTTCTTCTGGATGTGGCGATCTGTCCTGTAGGCCTTGAATGCACCACACAAGTGCTAGGATATGATTGGGTCTGGCTGCCTGTATATAAAGGGCTCTCCTTCATTGGTTGACTTCACATCATTCTTCTTCCGGTTCAGACCGTGGCATTTGTTGGCGTGGCACGCCAGTTGTAAATCAATGCACACTCAGATAGTGCGCTTAAGGACATTATAATGCTGATCTATCGTCTCCCAGCGGTGGTGAGTAAAAGCCCTAGTTTTCTTTGTTTAAAAAAAAAAAAAGCTTTTAGATTTTAATTCTAATATTTATTTTTTGTTAGCCGCTTCAATTTGTCCGTGATCGTTTGTTTACCTGCTGTCCGGATTGTCCTGACTGGCATTTCACCTTCCATCTGGATTGTCCGTTGGCTGTTGTCTTGTCATCTTGGCTGCTGGTTTAATGCCCACTGTTCTGGTCGGCGTAAGGCTGGCTTCATCACCCGTCCTGTGTGGCTGATCGGGGCTGACTGAGGTTCAGGCCGGACTGATCATCCTGGTGCCAGCGTGAGTGGCGTCTACTACGGTGCTGCAGTTCTTCCCAGGACTGACGCTGTGGATTGCTGCGGCTTGATTAATCGAACATCTCCCAGGCGGTGGTATTAATTCTGGTGTGGTGTACGATTTGCCTGTGGTGTTTTCCTTTTTTCAGAATATTACACTGAATTGCACTTTTATTGTTGATTGGAGTTATAACTGTCTTTTTAAAGTGTGAGTGGTTTTAAAATTTAGTATTTTTTAATTAAACAAACAATTGTGAAATGTAATTGGTGTCACTGTGTGAACTTGTCGCACGCCTCATCTGCAACGGGTCTGTGTGCCTTAAGGTTAACTGTTTTAGTGAAGTTATTTTAACCAATTTCACTTTTTATTAAAATATTTTTTTT
>JBBPBX010002598.1:17282-28604 GCA_038048925.1 Garcialebias charrua
AGCATAATTTGGTTTACAAATTAATCCCTGAGTGGATAGTAGAGCATTTGAAGATGTATGGTGAATAAATGCTAGTGGTGTGACGGTACACGTGGGTGTACCGAACCGTTTCGGTACGGCATGTTCGGCTCGGTCCACCTGCGTACCGTTTCGGTTATTTTTTCACTTATTAAATTTTATTAACAGGAGAATATATGCGTCGCAGACCTAAAGTTCCTATGTGAGTTTCAGCACGGCACTATTATCTTGCAGCACGCTTAGCATTAGCAGCCTAGCATGTTGTTGCAGTCTCCTGTTTGGGAATGTTATCAAAGTCAAAGTCAAAGTCAACTTTATTGTCAGATCTGCAATATGTACTGTACAGGACATACACAGGACCGAAATTGCGTTTCTCTCAGTCCCTCGGTGCAACAGTAAACATCTAAACATTGAAACACTGAAACATATAATAATAGACATAAGCATAAAATAGTAAAACTAACACTGTCCTGAGTTTTTGCATAGTGGTATAAGAGTATGAAAATTTACACCAACTCTAAAACTAAAACATTAAACATTTAATGAACATAATACTGTCCTGAGTTTTTGCATACTAGTATAAAAAAAGAGTATAAAAAGTATAACTAAAATAAACTAAAGGTTTCTAGCATTGACATTTGCAAAGTGGCAAAGCAGCGTATGAGTTAATGTACACAGTATATGTATGAGGTAGTAGTTGATGTTGTTATAGAGGCAAAAAGTGGCATATGCAGTAAGGCACATTGGGCATCCCTAAATAAGACCGTTCAGAGCACACTGTATATGTATCAGCAGTGGTGTAGATATTAGAGTAGTGTAAATGTAAACAGTAGTAATTAAATGTAAGCAGTAGTAATAAAAGTAAACAGTATTAATAAATGTAAACAGAGAATGTAAACAGTATTATGACTATAGGCAGTGATGTAATACAAACATTAGTGCAAGTATGAGAAGTAGTGCAAACTGTATGAGCACATGACCGAGAGTTTAGTGAATAACCCGTTTGATGACACAGAGTCCAGTGTTAAAATCTTTGTGTTGTGTGGTAATGTGTGAGAAAGTTTTAGTGTTAAGGCAGTTCAAATGGGAGGGGGGGCAGAGCAGGCAGAGTGTTTAGCATCCTGACTGCCTGATGAACAGAGCTGTCTCTCAGTCTGCTGGTTCGAGCCTGGAGACTCCTCAGTCTCCTCCCTGATGGCAGCAGTCTGAAGCAGCTGTGTAGTGGGTGTGTGGGATCACCTGCCATGCAGTGGGCTTTCCGAGTGAGGCGTTTGCTGTGTAAGTCCTGCAGTGAGGGCAAGGAGGTGCCCACGATCTTCTCAGCTGCTCTCACAATGCGCTGGAGGCTCTTGCGGCAGGATGCAGTACATGCACCAAACCACACAGTGATGCAGCTGGTCAGGACACTTTCTATGGCACCTCTGTAGAAGGTGCTCATGATGGGGGTTGAAGCTCCAGCCCTTTTCAGCTTGCGGAGAAAGTAGAGACGCTGGTGAGCCTTCTTTGCCAGTGCTGCAGTGTTCCTGCTCCAGGACAGGTCCTTTGAGACGTGCACTCCCAGGAACTTGGTGCTGTCTACTCTCTCCACTGCGGTGCTGTTGATGGTCAGAGGGGCATGTTGGGCATCCCTCTTCCTGAAGTCCACAACAATCTCCTTTGTCTTCTCCACGTTGAGAGTGAGATTGTTGTGTCCGCACCACAAGGCCAGGCGGCTCATGTCTTTCTTGTTAAAAGATGAGCGCAAATCCAAAGCTATGTGTGGACGTTGTTTCACGGAGATTGGATCTGCAGCAGCAACAAGTCTAACTTGTTAACGGACTTGAACAACATCATCCAAACGTGAATGTATGTGTTCTACAAGTAAGAAAAGCAGCTTGTTGCAAACACCGCTAACAGCAGCATTTACACAACCGTCATCAGGTATTTCAAATCGGTCCAGAGCAATAACACAAACTGTAGGAGTTTTTAAAGCTCTGGATATATGTCCGAATGTTGTTGATGTGCCGGTTTTAAAGTTCTTGAGCCTCTCTACGACATCCATCACGTCAACACTTCAGTCATAAAGTTCAGAACTTTATGAAAAAGTTAAAACTGATATTGTCAACAAGCCCTGGAGCTGATTAAAGCCCTGCCATGATGATGATGATGATGATGATGATGATGATGATGATGATGACAGAGAGATTCAACCACCTCAAACATTCAAGAAGAGGTATTGTTCTTTTATTATTATTATCTAATTAACTTTTTTAATTCAAAATTATAATCTTATTAACTTTTTTTTTTTTAACCGCTTTGTGTATATTTCCAGTCTGGGACAGAGATAGCAGCTGTCTTCTTCCTCTTCAGGGAAATCTACCAGATCACATGCAGTTAAGAAGTGTGTGATGACTGAACTCTGAACTTTTCCAGGGACCTGTCCCACCTGGGGGAGCAGGTCCAAGAAGAGGTTGTTGTGAGTTATGAGGACAAATACAGCCACACTGCTGCTACTGTTGTTATTGAGATGATTTTCTCCACCACTGGAGATATTCACTGCAACTAGATCTGTGCTTTTAGCAGAAAATGTGGACAAGTTGGTCTTTTTGGACAAAAACTTTAAACTTGATTAGTTAGATTGTAAACAGTCTGTTGCTGCTTATTGTTCTGGTTCTGACTGTTATTGTATTTATTAAGATTTTTATTATTGTTAGTATAGTTTTTTTTATTGAAAAGAGTGCCATTTATTTAAAATATCATCCAAATGGGTCACTTTTATATATTTTTATACAAACGTATTGTTTACTTGGCATATTTTCAAAATAAACATTTAGTAAGTCTTTATTTTGTCTTTTTTTGTGCCGAAAATAAACCGAACCGAGCCCTCCTTGAAACTGAACCGAACCAAAATGTGATTTAAGCGTACCGTTACACCCCTACAAAACATACAGCGGGTGAAAATAAATTACACACTTCAATAGGAAATTATCCAAAATTTAATGAATATTGCTAAAAATACAGCAGTGTTTTATTTCAACAGAACATTCAATGCTTGCCAGTCATCTTTAAATACATAAATACACAATTTTCAGTTTTGCAAAACAAAGCACCTCACAAATGTGTTTTACATGATGGTTAAGAGTCTTTTCTGTGTAAGATAACAGTGCTTCACACATAAAATTAAAATTTACCCTAGATTTTTCCACAAGTTTAACAGGACATTTAATAGTAGTCATTGCGTCCTACGTGACTCGCTCAGCATTGATAATGATCAGGTTGCTGCAGATTCTCATTTCTATTTTGCTTACAAACTTCTGCATCCTCTATAAGCTGTTCAGACACAGGGTTAGCTGACAATGACTGAAGCTACTATTCTGGCAATGTGTTGCCTGAAGAGGTGTGGCTTCTTGATTTTCTATAGAAATACCTGTTTCTGAACACAGCTACAAAGGCTTTGGTGGGACGTTTCATTGATGGTTGCCACATGTATTCTTGTGGTTCCAGTCAACTGTGTTCGGCTATTGTTCTGCTCCAGACTTTGTGCTTAGCATTACATGGGGTAATTTTGGATGACTATTGTGGACTTCTTAGATATGGCTCTCTGTGACATGTGGAAGAAACCCAAGCTGAGACTGGTTACATTGGACAAACAGAAGGTTGCCATTATGTTTGTCCAGTTCAGCAATTCAGCATTTTCTGCTTTATGGAAATTTTAAGACCCTAAATCCTAATGAGTTGCCCAAACCACCTCAGCTGACTCCTTTTGATGTGGAGGACCAGCAACTTTACTTTGACCTTGCCCTAGATGATGGAGTCCCTCACCCCATCTCTGAGCATGGCCACCCTAAAGAAGAAACAAATGTTTAACTACTTGTATCCAGTATCTTATTCTTTCAGTCATGAAAGGTAAAGGTTGTCCTGGACCAGTGAATCCGAAGCATAGCTTTTTGATCCAGTTCTTTCTTTACTACCACAGACAGGAGCAATGGCCTCATTGCTGTAAGCAAAGGTTCAACAAATCTATCAATCCCTCACTTGATCACGTTATGGCTTACCAATAGTACACCTAAATACTTTACCTCTCAATTCAAACTGAGAGGGTGCATTTCACACTTTTTAGCTACTCTAGGTCTGAAGCATGGCCTCAGACTTAGAGAAAACAACTCTCATCCTGGCTGCTTCCCATTAAGCTAAACACTGCAGTGTGTGCTGAAGTTCATGACTTAAAGACGTCCCATCTGTTACCAGATTATCTGCAAAAGACATAGATCAGACCCAGAGATTTCTGAACCAGACACCATTCTCATAAAGACAATACACTGAGATCCTGTCTGTCATCATCTTACATAGGATCAGTGACAAGGGACAGCCCTGATGTAGTCTACCCTCATTGGAAATAAGTTTGCGTTTGTGTGAGGACTGTGGAGACAGCTCTTGTTTAATCCATTATTGTTGTCCATCAACAAGTCCTCTGGCAGCTTTCTAGCCACAAGTCAAATCTGCAGAGGAGACCTTGAACATGACCTATGGAGTTTCCGTGCCCTCAACCTTCCATACAAAACATGAAAAATGCACCACAATGCATGAGTTGAAACTCTCATGGGTAGCAGCCTTCTCCAGGCATTCCCAGTGCATGAACTACTCATTTATGTTTAGCAGATCAGTCTCCCTTGCTCAGAATTAAACTGTCCACCTGGCGGTGATCAGTTGACAGCTCTGCTCCTATCTTCACCCCATGACATATGGCTACAGGTCATCAATCAATTTCCCAAGGTGACCTGGTATCAAGTATAGACCACGCTATACTGAAACATGGTGCCCAATATGGACCACCTATACCAAACAAAACAAGTTTAGTACCAGAACATCACTCATATTCAGATCAGGGAGGCTGCTTTTCCCAGTAATACTTTCCCAGGGAACTGCATAATTACCCACAGGGGCATTAAGCCTCCCAGGATATGTGACAACTATCACATCATCTGTATGTTTGTTACAATATGTGATACATTCATTGTTACATTCATTGGTCTCTCAACGCAATTGATACAATTTTCTCGACGAGAAGACAGGGCGAAGGAGAGCCGTCTTGCCCTGATGAGACACTTGCAGTTGGAAACACAATGGATTTCTGGAGGCAGTGGAAGATCGTGTGTCTGTCAGTAATGTCGGTTGAGGATGTAGAAGACGCATACATAATTGGATTTATGATAACTGGATTTCTGCTTTTTGGAGTTGGCAGTTACCTGGCATATCGACAAATGCAAAAAATGTCAGCAGCTGTTCTGGCCATTGTAAAGCTGCCCAGTTTGTGTGAAGGTATGTGCGGAGTGATAAGCACTCAGACTCAGCTGCTGTGAGAGCTGATGCCGTAAGCTGGACGCGGTATCTGAGAATCGCAGGCCACTTGTGGCTCATGAAACTCGCTGGCAGGAAAGAATCGACCTTGGAGAAGCTACAAGCTCAGCCCGGTTGTATTGACTATAAAATTTGGCTGTTTGAAGTCGCCATTGAGACATACCAACAGAACTATGAAAGCAGACAGAAATAAATCAAGAAGAGTCGGCCTGACCCAAAATAACTGTTGTTATCTGAATCTGGCTCCCCTGCTTGGCATTGAATTGGACAACTATCTCAAACTACTGGATGTTATGTGAACAAGAGGCTATGCCCTCAGACATCTGTGGACCTGTGTCAGAGCTGAGCCAACTGATAGGCACTGCACCATCTCTTATAAAGACTATGGTACTATCTGGCAGTGTCCACAGACAACTCACCACCTTTGTCAGCCTCCTCATTATGTATTTATGTAATGTCTATTTACAACATGTTGCATTTTCTTCTGCTGAGGTTTTTTTTTTTTTTGCTACCTTACACTGTGTCCCGTGTGTCATAGACACAGTGTGAGATATGATTTTTACCTCCCATTTCCTCATGTTTTCATTTTACTTATCTAATGAAAGAAAAGTGGCACTATTCTTTGTGGCTGCAGCCTCAGACACCTCATCTCCCCATGCCTGTTGTTTCTTGGACAGGATGTACTGAAATGAAACTTCCCTTTGGGATCAATAAAGTATATTGATTGGTTGATTGATTGTTACAGGAAAAGCCCATGCTCCTGAGACAGAAATGCACTCCAACAAAACAGGGACCATTGCCACACCACAAATCCTGTTTATGAAAGACCAATAAAAAATAATAATACTTTTTTAAAAGCCCAAAACACCAACTTTGTTTTCTAACCCCAAAGGCTCCAGTTGGTTCAATCATTCAACAAATTCATTTCCACAAGTTTGATCCAAAGAGACCCTAAACCAATGGCAGAAAACAGATGCCAACATGCCATGAGTGTCAGACACCACAGTGCACCTTCAGTCATCCATGTTTTGGCGAAATAAAATGGGACCTGCAGTGTTTAGCAAATAGGGTTAATTCTACTGATAGTTGCACATTCATTGTAATTGCTTGTTTATACACAGCATGTATGCTTTAAGTTGATGATGTCTGAAACAGTTAATTTGTACTCAAACCAGGCAGAAAGCAGGACCTCAACAAGTCACTTTCACAAACCAATCACAGATGTTGAACTGGTTTGAACCAATGATGTTGTTGATGTTGGAAATTACAAAGTAGAAGATCAGTGGATCTTTACTTGTCTTCTGTTCAGCACAGTTCAGCACAAGTTAGAAACAAAAACCTGTCTAAAATGTTGCAAAGAGCAAGAAGGCTGACGTGGACCTAGTCATTTCTATAAATCATAAAGTAATGCTTAAAAACATTCACAGTATTAAGATCCATTTTTTTTCTCCATACGTTTTTCAGTAATTAAATCATTCTGCAAGTTTGTGCTATTTCAACAATTCATATATCAAAACGTTCAGCTCATTCCTGCTTTTGGTATCTGTGTAATTTTACTTTTTGAAATATTTAGCTTTATCAGCCATGTTCTTCAAAATGTAAACGTTAATAGCATTTAAATCAACTTTATATAAATTGGTAAAATATTTTCTCATTTGAACTACAAAATAGCACAAGATGTTAGCAGTAATCTTAACTAATAATACCCTGGCAACATGAAACCCTCTTCTTCTCCTGCTGAACTGTTTTACTAGAAAAGTGCTCACTGAAATAAGTCCATTGGGACTTCCTTTGGATTACCAATAAATTGGATGATAAGAAGTGCTGGTGAGTTTTGAACCAGCTTGAATCTCAAACAAAAACAACTCAAAATACTTTTTGATAATCTTTTTTGTTTTGTTTTTGTTTTTGCATGTGACTTAGCACAGATTCACACCAGCCAATGTAAAGTGAGTGTATAGTTTACTCTCTCAAAATCAACGTCATAAAGTTGATCTTTGAATGAATCTTAAACTTTAAGCACTTAGCAGCTTAAACCACCAAACTGAATTTATACACCGCAAAAAGACAGCTCTGGACCAAATCTCTTGAAGATCTTATCTGTGAGAGTGAGTCACACATCACACCCTCACTGATTCTAGCTTAGTTTGACAAAGGAGTGGCTCAACGTCAAATATGTGCAGGAGCTCTCACAATAAAATATATCAGTTTGCCTCCCTTTTAGCTTTAATGACAGCAGAAAGAAAGAAAACGCTCAAATGTTCAAATGTAGAAAACCTGCTGGACAAAAGAACATTTTGAGAACTGTGTTCCCTTACACTTTGATTTCATCATTCTACTTAATTAGCAATAATAAAAAAAGGACAAAAATCTTAAAATAAACCAACAAAAAATGTGTCAATTTTGAAAAATCCTCATGTATGGGGACAGTGTGGACATACCACCGTACCAATTTATTTATAGAGCACTTAAACAGACACAAGGCCAACCAAAGTGCTGTACAATAGAAACAAACAAGCACAGCAGACAGGAAAACATAAAATAAAAATATAGATACAAATAGCAACAGAAACTAACTAAAATGGCCAACAATGTATATTATAGAGAGGATCAAAACAAATCACACCATGTTAAAGGCAAGAGAATAGAAATGGGTTTTCAAGTAAGACTTAAAGACTGTGAGTGTGGGAGCCTGCCTGACACTCAGTGACAACTCATTCCACCGTCTTGGACCTGCAACAGAGAAAGCCCTGTCACCTCTGAGCTTACGACATTGTTTATGGCATGAGATCAGCTGTGTTTAACTTGGATTTCAACTGCCTTTGTAGTTTAACAATGCAGCATTTTTCCACATCAGCCCAATTTCCTATTTGAAAGTATTTACTTTGCTAAACACGCTCACAATCAGCTGCAATACAAAAAAAAAAGAAGTTATTTTTTATCCATCTGGAGCAAACTGCGAGCAAATTCCAGCTACATTCAGCTTTGTGTCGTTAAAAACACAATAGATTGTGCACATTAAAAGTGTAAAAAGTGTTTGTGCTTCTCACAGGCACCGTAAAGTCAAGACAAACAGGATACCAACACTGGTGAGTGTGTGTTTATGTTAAGACTTGTGTTCTGGGATGTGCATATTCAATACAAAACTCTAGGCCAGAGTGTAGTCGAACTGGCCCTTCTCAAGACCATCCAGACCATCTGCCCAGGTGGAGGTTGGCATGCTCCGGTACGGGTCCAGCAGGATACGGAAGCATCGCACGATGAGGATGAGAAGGAAAATGAAGAGGAGGATGACGAGGGCAAAAGTTGTCTTCTGCTCCAGGGACATGACAGTGATGGCAGAATCAGAAGAGGAAGATGAGGAGGACAATGAGGCGGAGGACAGGGCCACAAAGTGTCCCCCAGAAGAGTACAGCAGAGAGGAGAGAGCTGAGGTGAAGGGTTCTCCCTCCATCTTCCAGGACCACAGGAGTGCCACAGGGGTGGGACAGTGGTTATACAGTCTCCAGAGCAGGAGGTGTCGGGGCATCCTCATCACAGAAACCAGACCCGGTCCCCTACGATGGACAGCATTGTCTGGAAAGAGACGTCAGACCAAAACACAGCTGTTCATTGAGTTGTCAAAGGTATTTTCATCCAGATAAAAACATTTTGAGCAGATTGTTTTCCTACAGCCAGTTTATCCTTGTACACACAGTTATAGTGTAAACCAATGTGGCAATGTGTTCTACATAATGGCACTTCTTCCAGCTATCTAATTGTCAACAATGGTGTACCACAAGGCTCAGTCTTAGGACCCACCCTCTTCACAATCTACATAGGTAATGTGGGTCTGAGCATCACTGATGCATCCTTTCATTTCTATGCTGATGACACAGTTATTTATTGTTGAGCTAAAACAGTTGCTAAGGTTCTCCAGCTCTTTCAGTCAGCTTTCAACATCATCCAGTCAGATTTGTTCCCTCTCAAACTTGTGATAAATGCTGATAAAACCAAAGGGATGTTGTTTTGAAACAGGAGGTCAGTACAAGCAGTTCTTCCTTCTATTTTATCCTCGAATGGAGTCCATATTGAATTTGTTGATTCTTATACTTATTCTTACTTATTTCTTATACTTGGGTATTTTGATAGATTCGCATCTCTCTTTTAAAGCTACAATCTGTAACTTTTCTAAAAATATAATTTTAACATATTTCTTCACTCTGTTACTATCTCCTGACAGACTGATGTTAGACAAGTAATCTCTGAAAAAAACTATAGTCCCCTTGCTTCTCCGCCGTTAACCAGCCAATAAAAACAGAGCTTCTCACTTCTCACGCTCCTAACCCACGCCCACGCCTGTCCCAGCCCCAGCGGCCACGCACGTTCTCGTTCAAAGGATTGCAATGCGATGCAGAACTGTTTTGTATGTGACACAAATGTATTAAATTCCCCTTCTTCATCCCTGATCTGGACTTTTCTTTTGTTTTTTGCCAAAAGTCAAGTGATCGCTTCCTCCTCCGCTGACTCCATGACTGAAATGATGAGGAAATGAATGAATTTGTCACGAGCAAATTAAACTAGGGTTCAACGTGGCTGCGCAAGGCTCTGCAGATTTCCTGGTGTTCTGGTGTGCTGGACCAGCGCTCCATGTTTTTATTTTATTTTTTAGAACGTTTTATTAACATATAAACACAGAATATCGCAGCGGCTGCGACAGGACATGCAGTGGAGGCGGAGCTAAGGAGGCTGAGCTGAATTTCAGCGAGAGCAGCCATCTATGGCTCTGAGGGGGAGGGACCAGAAACATGTCTCTGTTCAAAATTTTTCTGTTCCAGCGTGTTCAAAAAACTACAGACTGCAGCTTTAAGCCTCACGTTAAAAAAATTGGTGAAGAAATTGGAAGTAAAACTGGGTTTCTTTTTTAGAAACAGATCATGTCTAACACTGAATGCTAGGAAACACCTTGTAACTGTGACTTTCCTTCCCTCCATTGATTACGGTGACATTATCTACATGAATGCTCCTACAAGCACCCTGCAGATGTTGGATGTTGTCTATCATGGTGCACTAAGATTCATAACTGGCTGTAACTACCGTAGCCATCATCGCACCCTGTATTCACTGGTTAACTGGACATCATTAACTTCACACAGACTTTCTCACTGGTACATTTTCATCTTTAAATCACTTCTTGGTCTGCTGCCCTCATACATCTCCTTCTACATATCTCTGAGTGAGTGCAGCTACAGTGTGCACTCTCAGGACATGATTACCTGCAGTGTTCCCTCAGTGTGGACTGAAATAGGCAAAAGTTCATGGCAAAAACCAACACAGACATGTTCCTGTTTTTAGTATTTTATGTTGCCTTATAATCTAGCTGTTGTTTCGTTTTATATAATTCCTTCTATTTACTTTTTCATTTTATATACTTTTTATATGATTGTCTGTTGTTGTCTGTACCTCATCTGTGTTCTTTATTTAAATCAGGTCTCTCTTGTAAATGAGTCCAATGAGACTACCTGTATAAATAAAGGTCGAATGGATGGGGGGTGATCTGTAAAACAAGAACATACCAGGCTCCTGAACCTTTAGACCAGATGCATTCCATGTTTTTATTTCTAGGAGAATATGTAACCAACCACAAATTAACCCATTTCCATTTAAAAAAGCTTATTTTCTCTTATCTATGTCGGTACACATGTAGCCTGGCCCTCGCCTTCCTGCACAGCTCCGCTCAATTCTCATTTCCCTTCACTGCACAGTCTGGGACTTCTCCCATCCACAAGGATTTCTCCGGTTTCTCCGGTAAGTTTCTAATCTTGTCTTGCTCCTTTGTATACTTTTTCATTTATTGTATTTTGATATATATTTTTTTTTTCAACTTTCATCATTTTGTAAACCGCCCCCTAGCTTATAGACTGTAGTTATGTTATCATTCACAAGAGTTTGTATATATTTTTGTTTATGTAGTGTTTTGTAGTTCTG
>JBBPBX010002598.1:46595-62340 GCA_038048925.1 Garcialebias charrua
TCTGCTTGGGTGTAGCAGTGGCGGTCCTAGCCTATTTGGCGCCCTGGGCGGTGGGTACCCGGCATAAATCACATTTTAAAAATTGTCATAACTCAACACAAATCTCCCCTTTTTACAAAATCTTATGATCAATTCAGGCCAGTTTCATTAAAGGGTTGAATCATCTAACATCTCCGGGCACTTTTCATATAGAGCAGGTCTTCACCAGACTCATATAATATTATTTAAATTATATAACAGTATGTTATGTCACAATGCCATACACCACAAAATTAATTGACTTAACTTGAACGGTGTTTTGCAGGCAAAGTCCCACATCATCATGTCTCACCTCTTTGATCTCTCTCATTTACAAACTGCAGCTGTTTGAATGAAAAATGTGTCAATGTTTGTACATTTAGCTGCGTCTGTTTCCAGCAGGGGCGGCCGGCCAATAGGGGGCGCCAGGCTCTACCCCACTGGAACTTCTGGACCATTTTACATTGAAGACTTTGAAAAAAATTAATAAAAATGAAATAATAAAATAAAAATAAGGATAAATATTTTTTGAGTAATGATGAGTTATTGTTCGTTTCAAAAAAACTTTTTTCTGATTGGTGACATATTTCCTGTTTTGAGGCGCATGGATCTTTACCAGACTGTCGTTATAAATGGCGCATGCACAGTTATTCCACGACATTACAAAACAATGGGAAGATGCTGGGCGCAGTTTTCACCGCCCTGGACAGTCCAACGTGAGCTCTACCTACCGATCGCGTGTTTCCGGCCGTTTATTTATTTATTTTTCTAGAAAATGAGCCGTGCAGTGACAAGCAGGCTGGCTCAGGTACGTTTTAAATCATTGAAAGCCCTTTATCTAATGTCTATTTGCATTTCTGACTGATATGCCTCTCAAATTTTAGATGGCTGTTTGTGAAAAAAGCCTTCAGCTGACTGTTTATTCTAAAAGTGGCAACTGGTGAGTTTGTTTTTTTCTTTGTTTGTTTGTGGAGTTAGGTTGCCAGCGCAGGTTATTGTACAGTATTGGACTCTGATGGCTACATTTATTTTAATTTGCTTATAAAAAATCAAACATTAATAATGTTATATACTAAATGTCACTTGTGGTGTTTTACCATTTCTTAACTGTATTGATCTGGAAAATGAAAACAAAGCCTCTTGCAAGTAGAAATGCAGAAATGTTTTAATCTCACTTATTTTTCTTTCTATAATTTATATAAAATGTATTTACATATTTTTGTTCTTTGTTGTTTTAGTGAGTCAAATTGGCTGTTCTCATCCTGAGCATGTAATTGTTATGTTGACCTTGTATTAATCTACATTTGATTAAAAAAAACTACATATGAACTTGGGAAAAAATAATCATCTTGGAGAAATCCCCCCCCGTGGACATTTCAGGAACCGCCACTGGTTTCCAGAGCCTTTCTCTTTTTAATCCCTTCTCTGCACCACCCTTGCCTTTTCTCCCTTTAATCTTCCCACTGACCGCACTTACGTGTCACCTCCGAGCGCGTAACAAAAACAAAACTAAAAGTGGAGGCGGGGCGGCCCTGAGTTGAGGAGGTGCAGCCCCCGCAGCTGCTGCGGTGATAAACTGATGACATGTGAATAAATGAAAGGCGGGGCGGCCCAGGAACAACGCGGAGTGGTGTTCTGTGTTAAGTTGTTAAAAAAAAGTTGTAAAAGATTTTTTTTAAAGAAAAAACGAGTAGCGGCGTCTCTTCTTTTCTCTTTTTCCTAAACTGCGCAATGTTATGCCACCCCCTGCTGGAGGCCGCACAGTTCGCACATAAGAGGAACCGCCACTGCCTGAATGACAAGCTGGAACAACACCACCAGCCTGATCAAAAAAGTTCATCAGAGACTCTACTTCCTCAGACGGCTGAGACGAGCTGGTCTGGAAAGCTCAGTCCTCACCTCCTACAGGTGTGCAGTGGAGAGCATCCTGTGCTCCATCATCAACGTGTGGCATGGAGGCTGCACAGCTGCAGAAAGAAAAGCTCTACAGAGAGTGGTGAAGACTGCACAGAAGATGTTGGAGTCAGTCTTCCCACCATCATAGACGTTTACACCTCCAGATGCAGGAAGAGAGCCACCTGCATCATGAAGGACCCCACTCACCCAGCACACACACTTTTTGACCCACTTCCCTCAGAAAGGTTAAGGAGCATTAAGTGTAGAACCACTAGACTGAGGAACAGCTTCTACCCTGAAGCTGTTAGGTTTGTGGTACACCTCAGTTTGCAAATGTCTTCCATCAGAAACTGATACCTCACAGTCCAAGAAAGCCAGCCTGACATTTTTTACATCTTCTCTTGTGAACTTGATATAGAGCTGATGTGATCGTGAAAAGTTGGCTATTCTAACAAAGCAGAGAAACCCAAGACTCCAGCCAGCCATCAGGTGAGAAGGAAGAACCCAGATCCAGACCAGTGGTCATTCCATATGTTGCGGGAGTTTCAGAGACATTGATACATTTATTTTCTAAACACGTCTCAGTGGCTTTTAAACCCCAATTACGGCAAAGACTGGTCCATGACTTCACCTTAGGTTTATCTACCTGGACTACTGAGCATGCATCAGGACGTCCTTAGTGCAGAAAAACTTTTGACTGCAGCTGCCTGTAGTGCATGTGTGACTTCACACTTTTGACACCTCCACCAGGGGCTCCCCGAAAATCCACTCTGAGAACAAGACTCCCAAACCTTCAGTTTCAGAGAGAACGAGGGCTGTTCTCGTGTTAATGAACGTCCAAACAGAAAAGATCCAGTTTCACTGAAAAACAGGCCTCATCATGTTAACGGGGCCTGAATGCCTAAACAAGAGTTCAATCAATCGAAATAAGACCAATAAATAAAAAAAAGAAACAAGTTATTTGAGATTTGGAAAGGTCTTCAGGTCCTTCACGTTTTATGAAAATCATAAAAAAGGCCTGTGTAATCAGGAATCATCCACCAAACAACACTGGACAAAACTCTTATGTATTTAAAATAAACTCAGGAAAAGGTCTATGATTCCCTGAAGCACCCACCACCTTTCATGTCAGTTTTAGACAAAGATCACTGTATGTTGTGAAGCGATGGAGTTACATCTGTGCGAGTCAAAACTTAAAATAACTTTGTCTCATATCATGAAGTACTGAGAAATCTCAAGAGACGAGTTAGGGCTCGGCTGTGAACGAGTCTCAGCTACTACCAAACCAAGTTTCACCTCCAGATCTGTAAAACTAAAGGACTTTAAGCTATTTCCATGTTTACTAAGGTCTGTTGGCTGGGACAGCTTTAGGATAATCCAGATTTAATGCGTGCACATGTTGCACATTTATTAAACAGGTTTCTGTTCAGATCAATCAGCACATAATTACAAGTATTTAGCATAACATCATGTTGCAAAGCATAAAAAAACAGATCACTCCTCTGAAAGTTTACCCGATGACAGAAGGATATTAAAATAATATTTTTACAGGTAGAAATGAAACGTGGACATCAGATTAAAAACAGTCAAATCAACATTTGGGGGTTGTATTTCAATGTGAAACTGGCAGTGATGCGAGGATACAGGCATCTCATTAAACAGTACACAGAGTTTATGTAACAAAGGCCAACACTGTGCATACTTGTACAAAGCAGAACCTAAAGTTGTGTGTTCCAGAAGACACAGGTGCTCAGATGGCACAAACCCACCACGCTACACTCAGTCCAATTACACCAGAATCACATTTTCCTTCTACACACCTCACTAATAATTAGTACAGCTGTGGTACACTTTACTATTACAAGAGGTCAGAAACAAAAAAACATCAAAAGACATGATGGGAGAGAACATGGTCACTTCATGAGTAGGACAGAAGTTTTGGTTGACATGACAACTGGAATATCAGGAAACGTTTCTGGGCACCAACAAGAAGATCTATAAAAACAGCTGCTTTTGTTATTTGCGTCCTGAATCGAGCGATGCAGATCGTAGTTCTCCTGCGGCGTCGCTCATCTTCCAGTGCGTCTCCCACTTTCTCGCGGCGTGCGACAGGAAGTGGAAACGTTCAGTCTCACAGAGTCCTGGGGGGCAGCTGGCGTTTGTAGATTCCAGCTAGAACTTTGGCGGCGCTCTGGATCATCTGGCGCTGGCTCGTTCCCGTCACCGACTGGTGCCAGTCCGACCTGTTGATGTTGGGCAGACAGCGCTCCAGCACCTCGCCCACGGTGACGACCAGGCCGGACCAGCGCAGGCTGTAGTCAGGAGGAGTCAGGGACTGAGCCTGCAGGTTGGAAGACAGAGGTCCATAATCCAGGTAGTTAAATTGAATCAGGTCAAGTCAGATCATCTGGACTGATTCTTCTTTATTGAAACGCTTCGTCTTTTATCCAAAAGACTTCTTCAGTCTGAAGAGCTGCAACAAACTCAAACAAGATGGTGACAGTTGGACACGGAGGCCTCCGGACGAGCTCTCTTCACAAAGATGACTTCCTTCAATCCTCTCTTTGCTCACAAGACTGAGTTTGTTGCAGCTCCTCAGACTGAAGAAGTCTTCTGGATAAAAGACGAAAGGTTTCAATAAAGAAGAATCAGTCCAGATGTTCTGACTCAACCTTGTTAGAGGTCTCTGTATAACTCATTCACTGAAAACTAAGTGTTCACAAAAGTAAAACTTTCATAGTATTTTTACTCCCTGTTTAACAAGCTGGTCATAAAATTAGAATACCATGAAAAAGTTGATTTGTTTCAGTAATTCCATTCAAAAAATGAAACTTGTACATTATATTAATTCATTACACACAGACTGATACATTTCAAATGTTTATTTCTTTTAATGTTGATGGTTATAACTGACAACTAATGAAAATACCAAATTCAATATTGCAATTAGAACATTTATACTTAAGACTAATAAAAAAAATATTTTTAGAAATGTTGGACAACTGAAAAGTACAAACATGAAAAGTATGAGCATGTAAAGCACTCAATGCTTAGTTGTGGCTCCTTTGGCCTGGATTACTGCAGCAATGTGGCATGGAGTTGATCAGTCTGTGTCACTGCTCAGGTGTCATGAGAGTCCAGGTTGCTCTGATAGTGACCTTCAGCTCTTCTGAATTGTTGGCTCTGGTGTATCACATCTTCCTCTCCACAACACTCCATAGATTTTCTATGGGGTAAAGGTCAGGTGAGTTTGCTGGCCAGTTAAGAACAGGGATACCATGGTCCTTAAACCAGGTACTGGTAGCTTTGGCACTGTGTGCAGGTGCCAAGTCCTGTTGGAAAAATTAAACGTGCATCTCCATAAAGTTGGTCAACAGCAGCAGAGGCATGAACTGCTCTAAAACTTCCTGGTAGATGGCTGTGTTGACCTTGGGCCTCAGAAAACACAGTGGACCAACACCAGCAGATGACATGGCACCCCAAACCAATTCTGACTGTGGAAACTTGACACTGGACCTCACATGATTCTGTGCCTCTCCTCTCTTCAGACTTTGGGACCTTGATTTCCAAAGGAAATGTAAAATTTACTTTCATCCGAGAACATGACTTGGACCACTCAGCAGCAGTCCCAGGTGAGATGCTTCTGACACTGTCTCATGTTCAAGAGTGGCTTGACACAAGGAATGCGACAGCTGAACCCCTTGTCTTGCATTCATCTGTGCATGGTGGTTCTTGAAGCACTGACTGCAGCTGCAGTCCACTCTTTGTGAATCTCACCCACATTTTGGAATGGGTTTTGTTTCACAATCCTCTCCAGGGTGAGGTTATCTCTATTGCTTGTACAGGTTTTTCTACTGCATCTTTTCCTTCCCTTCACCTCTCTATTAATGTGCTTGGACACAGAGCTCTGTGAACAGCCAGCCTCTTTAGCAATGACCTTTTGTGTCTTGCCCTCCTTGTGCAAGGTGTCAATGGTCGTGTTTTAGACAACTGTCATGTCAGCAGTCTTCTCCATGATTGTGTAGTCTACAGAACTAGACTGAGAGACCATTTAAAGGCCTTTGCAGGTGTTTTGAGTTAATTAGCTGATTAGACTGTGGCACCAAGTGTCTTCAATATTGAACCTTTTCACAATATTGAAATTTTCTGAGACACTGAATTTGTGGTTTTCATTAGTTGTCAGTTATAATAATCAACATTAAAACAAATAAACATTTTAAATATATCTAAAAAAGCTAAGTCTGGTCCTCTGGACATTCAAAAAACAAAACAAAGCAAAAAAAATTGTAGAAACGTTTTGTCTTCGTCCGAAAGACTTCCTCAGTCTGAGCTGCTGTATTCAGCTCAGTCTTATAAATAGCACCCTCTCACAGTGGATCAACCAGTTGGCTGATGACAGCCGAAACCAGCTGCTCACATGATCAAGGAGGACCATCAGCCTAATGATGGATCGTTAGCACCCTGATGGTTTCTACATTTTTTTTGCTTTGTTTTGTTTTTTGAATGTCCAGAGGACCAGACTTAGCTTTTTTTTTTTCTACCTGGATTATTGAGCATGCATCAGGGTATTTTAAATATATCAGTCTGTGTGTAATGAATGAATACACAAGTTTCACTTTTTTAATGCAATTCCTGAAATAAATGAACTTTTTCATGATATTCTAATTTTATGACCAGCACGTGTATTCTTTTTGCTGCCAAAACAGCTGCATCCCAGGTCAGAGTACGGTACTATTTCCATGAAGAGGCGTGCTTGGTCACCAACAGACACTTCATGTCAAAGTAGCATTTACTGTATATTAATTGCAACATTTACCTGCTGGCTCTTCATATTCCCTATACAGGAGCCTGTTGTCATGGAAACAGTAGAGGCTAAATCAACTTATTGCACACCTTTTTAACCTCATCCCGGTTCTGCAAAGTCTGTTCCAGTTCTGGTTTGAAGCCAGAGCTCATTCAGCCCCAGTGTTTTCCATTTTAACCACAGGTCTGTCATCCTGCAAAACCAGTGTGGCATCCCACTCAAAACAGCGTACTGTATTTATAAAGAAGCTCCTGTGCTGCTTCTTTAAAGTGCATTTCAAAACTCCCAACTATTGTTCAAACCAATGTTTATCTAATATTGCTAACTTGCTGCCAAGTATCTTCTTCCTACAGAAATCTAAATATGGTTGCCTGATTAGTAATCAGAACTTAAATACAAATATTTTAGCTCGCTGGGTCAAAATCCTCATGCATGTCAGCAGATCGGTGGTGCAACGTACTGTACCAAGCTGAGAGGCGTGCAGACAGTACCAGAGTCTACTGTCCTGCATGTTTATTGAAGTTTCAATGAACAGCTGAACCTAAACGCATCAAACCAAAACCCTTCTGCAGTTTTTGTTTGGTCATTATGTTTATGAGTCTTAGTATGGGTCTTCTTCAAGAAGAGAGACACGTTCTGCTCTGATTCAAGCTGCAGGTGGTCAAACAGTTTGTACATATAGTACGTGTTGACAAATTACTTTTGAATACCGAGTCACGATAACTTCAGGACAAGATTTTTTTCCTGAAACATTTGCAAAACCACATTCTTATTCTTCAAAATAATCTACCGTATTTTCCGACCTATAAGTCGCACCGCCCTATAAGTCGCATTGTCCAATTATGTTCAATAAATTGGAAAAATCCATAAATATGTCGCTTCGCACTATAAGTCACATCTACGTCACAGCTGACGTTACGCGTCACTGCTGACAACCCAGAAATGTGGGTTGTTTTGCCTGCTGGTACTGCCTGCGCCCCTAGCAGCCAAAAGTGGTACTGCATCATTTTTTGCCAAAATGAAAAACGGTCATATCGAAGCCAAAAATGAGTCTAAAAACATGGGGAAAAAATCCATAAAATGTCGCTTCGCCCTATAAGTCGCAGGGCATGCAAATTAGGCAAAAAGGTGCAAAAATATGGTACTGGTATAATTTATAATACAAAAATACAGATAAACTGTTTATCCTAAACAAACCTGTGCCTGTAGTACAAGTATAAAAATGTGCCCAGGACGTTTGTATTTTTACCTGCTGGATGTATTCTAGGGCGACAGGTGTAGCCTGAGTGAAGACCTCGATGCGAATGTTGTGACACGGGTCCTCCAAGATTAAACAGCCAAGGTCAAACCATCTGAAGACAACAAGAGCATTCTGAGATTTTACCTCAGACGTTAAAACATCATGTTTTTTTGTTTTTTAAACAAGAAACATTTAGTGAAGGTGTACAGTACTATCAACAATATCATACACATTTTTTATTATGAAAAAAACATGGATTCATCCTAAATATGTATTTAATGAATGTAAGTCAAAGTCATGTGAAGTAATCCTGAGCGTGCGTCACCCAGAGGATCCATTCTTACTTGTCAGGAAAAAGCTCAGCGATGAAATATTCCACAGAGACGACGGGCTGCTTCTCATGGATCACAGCAGCTCGACGCAGGCTGTCGATCCGCTCCTGAGCTCCCTGCACACACACACACGAGCACACACACATTTCTCCACCAGATAAAAAACTGAACTTTACAGTTATGAAATCATTCAAATGGGAAACTTTTATTTCTTTAAACATCTTTTTGTGGCAGAGAATAAAAAAGTAGACAACACTGCACGTGGCCTATGAATGCTCAAAGTGGCAAACTGAGAAAAATCACTGGTTTTAGAGACGTGCAGACGAGCACCAGAATATTAGTTTCACTTTCAGAGCTCCAATCTGGTTTGTCTTTCCCAAAGGTGGGCACATGAACGCTAGGAACCGCTAATGCGCTAATCCGCTTACAGCGGACCTAACGTTTTTGTAAGCGTAACAGCGGAGTGACTAACTTTTATAATTCATAAGCGGATTTGTGCTATTTTTATTTACAATGCAGTACCGCTAATAACTAATTATCTATCAGTAAAAACGAATAAACTTATTACAGGCTCTTAAAATAAAAAACTAAAAATGGACTATTCCATCTTGACATCTTCCGGGTCAGAGGTGAACTCGGTGCTAACGTTTATGGCTAGCTGGTTGTGCTGGGTTACTTGGATAAATCCGCAGAGAACCCCGCTGTTTCAAGCCAAATTAACGCGGCCGGAGGATTTTATTGTGTGTTTTGTGTCGACCACTCGACGGTGAGTCGTTAGTTTTATGTATTTGGGTTACTTTTATGTATAAATGCGGTGGCGACACGCCCGTGTATTTGAGATTTAAAAGTGGTCTTAGGGATTAAAAGATCATTCTCTTTTTTGTTAATTTCGTGGCCGAATAGAATATATGTACGTAAAGTATTAAATAAATCCTTTGATTTTTGTAATTTCATCCTTTTAGGATCATTTTAGTTACTTTTCAGTTGGCAGTGTAGTGCAAATATTGCATAACGCTGCCGGCTACCAATTGTCGAATATAAATAGCGGATTAGATTAGCTTCCCCTAATTTTCATAAGACATTTGTGCTTTTGAAATTGTGGACCTAAAAAAATTAATAAGCGTTTTAGAAATTGTGGAACTAATTTTTTGATTAGCGTTGCCCACCACTGGTCTTTCCAGTGGCAGCTAAATGTAGACATCTATTCCATGCTTATGGTTAGACTACTTTAACTCAGACGTTTATGAACAATATAATTATTGCTCAGATGACGTTTTTACCAGAAAAAAAAAATACAACCTTGCCAACTGCCTCTTTAGCTCTGAGAAGTGGAAATTAAACTCCTGAACTGGTGAAACACTAAGAAAATGAAATACTGCAGCGGTGCTCGGCCTGGACAGCCATCACATGAACTGGGACAAGGCAGTGAGCTGACCTTGACACCGGCTGCGTAGCCCACAGGCTGTGGAGCGATGCTGGACTGAGCCGTCTCTCCAGTGACCAGAGCCATCCCAAACACTTCCTGGAAGGCGTCTCTGACTGCTTCCACGTTTACATCCTTGTCTGAAGTCACCACTATGTCAATGTCCCCTCCGGACTCTGGATGACAGACAAACATTGAAGGAGTTGGAGCATGTTTCCATGTGACGCTGTAATGAGGGGGAGGGTTAACTTACTGATGTACGGAGCCATGCCAGGGTCCAGAGTAGTGATCATGGACTCCACAGAGTGTTTGGTTTTATCAAGGACCGACTTAACAACAGGGTTGCCTGCTACTCCCTGAGGACACAAACGGGATGAGGGGCGGAGCTTAGCTTTTTATACACACCAAACTTGTTTATCACACTGACTGCAATGTTTGTTCAGATCACGTTGAATCACATCACATTGATTTACATCTGTTGTCTCTGATGGCAGCTTTGTTACCTTAAAGAAGCCCCACAAGCTCCCCCCAGCGTTGACATCTCCAGACACTTGAAGATCCTCCTGCTCCTCTGGGAAAGTGATTGGAGATCCAGCGTCTAACCGTCCCGCCATGACGGGCTGCTGAACCATGGTGTTAGTCACTACACCTGCGGTGGAAATAAACATGTGAAAACTGAAAATACTCAGTTTAGGAGGAGAGAAAAGGAGGTCTCACAAAAAAAAAAAAGTAAATTGAGTCCAATTTTTGATATATGAAGTTTGACCCATGCTGTTCATTCACACAGGCTGATTTTTAACAGCAGACATTCTTCAAGTTATTTTAAAGTAAGTTGGTTTCATAGTAGGGCTTTAACAGAGTACCCGAGTAATCGACAGATCGAGTCCTAGGACTTCTATCGAGGTTTTTAATTTCACCTCGAGTACTCGTAGCGACGTCATCACAACACAGTTACACCACTAAATCAACTCCCTGTCTGTGGCACGTGGAGAACCCTATTGTGGGTTAAACCCAACCAAGCCACTTGGAGTTGAGCAACTGGAAATAGTCAAACTTTAATAACACACAAGAGGCAGGTCTATATCACAGACGTCCATCTCACTCATGGTGTGGCCAGAACACTAACATACCGCTAAGCAGTATGGGAAAGACATAACACATCCACTCCCCAACTTCCGGTTTGGAGCTCTGTGACCACTGTAGATTGTGACAGTAGGGGGCGGTGTTGCATTGCAGGTCACATATGGTAAAACACCGGGTCCTACCGCCCCACTGTTTTTAAGTTTCGTTTTTGACGTGCCTAACGTTTCATTAACTTTTGCAGCTTAATAATAGCCTGGTTAAAACCAGACCCTTGTCCTTCACTTCGCTTCGTACTAGGGTCTGGGACTTCTCCCATAGACAAGGATTTCTCCGGTAGATTTTTGACCGGACCAATCAGAGAACAGAAGGCGGAGTTTTGAACGACGTCGACTGACGTCGTCAGTTAAAATGGCTGCCGCCACGAAGGAATTTTCAAGAAAACAAGGTAAAAAACTATTATTTCTTTGCTGAGAAAAAATATATTTCTTAGCTGACGTTATATCAGAAGTGTTCCTGAGCTTAACAGTTCCTAAATCAATTCACGAAATGGTCAAATCTGCTGGATTTAAATTGTTTCGGTTTGACATTTTCCAAACAGCCTCGGGTGCGCTACGAAAATAAATTATAAAAAATCGAATTTTATCTCAAATGTTTCATCTAGGCCATCCATCCATCCATCCATCTTCTTCCGCTTATCCGGGGTCGGGTCGCGGGGGTAGCAGCCTAAGTAGGGAGGCCCAGACTTCCCTCTCCCCAGCCACTTGGAGCAGCTCCTCCGGGGGAATCCCAAGGCGTTCCCAGGCCAGCCGAGAAACATAGTCCCTCCAGCGCGTCCTGGGTCTTCCTCTGGGTCTCCTCCCGGTGGGACATGCCCGGAACACCTCACCAGGGAGGCGTCCAGGAGGCATCCTAACCAGATGCCCGAGCCACCTCAACTGGCTCCTCTCGATGTGGAGAAGCAGCGGCTCTACTCCGAGTCCCTCCCGGATGACTGAGCTTCTCACCCTATCTCTAAGGGAGAGTCCAGCCACCCTGCGGAGAAAACTCATTTCAGCCGCTTGTATCCGAGATCTTGTTCTTTCGGTCATAACCCAAAGCTCATGACCATAGATGAGGGTGGGAACGTAGATCGATCGGTAAATTGAGAGCTTTGCCTTTTGACTCAGCTCTCTCTTCACCACGACAGACCGGTACAGCGCCCGCTTCACTGCGGACGCTGCACCTATCCGCCTATCGATCTCACGCTCCAGTTTTCCCTCATTCGTGAACAAGATCCCGAGATACTTAAACTCCTCCACTTGGGGCAGGACCTCCTCCCCGACCCGGAGAGGGCATGCTACCCTTTTCCGGCTCAAGACCATGGCCTCGGATTTGGAGGAACTGATCCTCATCCCGGCCGCATCGCATTCAGCTGCAAACCGCTCCAGCGAAAGCTGTAGATCACGAGCTGATGAAGCCAATAGGACCACATCATCTGCAAAAAACAGAGAAGCGATTCTAAGGTCACCAAAACGGATCCTCTCAACACCTTGGCTGCGCCTAGAAATTCTGTCCATAAAAGTTATGAACAGAATCGGTGACAAAGGGCAACCTTGGCGGAGTCCAACTCTCACCGGAAACGAGCCTGACTTACTGCCGGCAATGCGGACCAAGCTCTGACACCGGTCGTACAGGGACCTAACAGCCCTTATCAAAGGGCCTGGTACCCCATACTCCCGGAGTACCCCCCACAGAACCCCCCGAGGGACGCGGTCGAATGCCTTCTCCAAGTCCACAAAGCACATGTAAACTGGTTGGGCAAACTCCCACGCACCCTCCAGGACCCTGCTGAGGGTGTAGAGCTGGTCCAGTGTTCCACGACCAGGACGAAAACCACACTGCTCCTCCTGAATCCGAGGTTCGACTATCCGACGGACCCTCCTCTCCAGAACCCCTGAATAGACCTTACCAGGGAGGCTTAAGAGTGTGATCCCCCTATAGTTGGAACACACCCTACGGTCCCCCTTTTTGAATAGGGGAACCACCACCCCAGTCTGCCAATCCAAGGGAACTGCCCCCGATGTCCACGCGATATTGCAGAGTCGCGTAAGCCAACACAACCCTACAACATCCAGAGCCCTAAGGAACTCCGGGCGAATCTCATCCACCCCCGGAGCCTTGCCACCGCGGAGCTTTTTAACCACCTCGGCGACCTCAGCACCAGAGATCGGAGAACCCGACCCAAAGTCCCCAGGCTCTGCTTCCTCAGTGGAAGACGTGCCAGTAGGATTGAGGAGGTCTTCGAAGTATTCCGCCCACCGACTCACAACATCCCGAGTTGAGGTCAGCAGCACGCCACCTCCACCATAAATGGTGTTGGTCTCGTACCTCTTTCCCCCCCTGAGACGCCGGATGGTGGACCAGAATCGCCTCGAAGCCGTACGGAAGTCATTCTCCATGGCCTCTCCGAACTCCTCCCACGCCCGAGTTTTTGCCTCAGCAACCACCCGAGCCACATGCCGCTTGGACTGCCGGTACCTATCAGCTGCTTCCGGGGTCCCACAGGCCAAAAAGGCCCAATAGGACTCCTTCTTCAGCATGACAGCATCCCTCACTGCCAGTGTCCACCACCGGGTTCGAGGGTTTCCACCACGACAGGCACCAACAACCTTGCGGCCACAACTCTGATAAGCTACCTCCAATGGTAGGATGTAACTAAGTACAATTACTTTGTTACTGTACTTAAGTACATTTTTCATGTATCTGTACTTTACTTAAGTAGAATTAAATGTGGGTACTTTTACTTTTACACCACTACATTTTACTATGAAGTATCAGTACTTTCTACTGCACTACATTTCTATAATGTGTTGAGTTACAAGTTACATTCATGTTGCAGCTTTTTGATTTGTCGTTAGTTTGAAAGTAATTGATGTCAAGAGGGGAGTTGGTCCATTGAATCACTGCAAAGTAGACAGGTAACATTAGACCTGCCTTCAAGAAGAGCTTGACCAATGATGTATATTCTAGTATATACGTCATTGAGCTGGGAGCACCCACAGCACCACTAACACACCCAAAATAGATTCCACCACAGAGATTCAGCCAGAAGATACACAACACCCATGACCTTATTGAAATATTATTGAAAGACTGTTCAGTACAGCAGGACAGATTTTCTCTCCCAAAAGAGCCAGACTGAACTAAAAAAAACTTTGAAAATCAACTTCTGAACTTGAACAAGAAATTCTTGATGCAATATTAAAATGTGTCAGTTCATGGATGTTAGGAGACAAGAGATGTCTCCAAATGTCTCGACACTCAGGTCCAAGTTTTGAAAATGGTGTCAGGAAGTTAAAATATTTTCACTATTGTCCCATTACAAGGTTGACTAGTCAATATTTTAACTAGAGTTGATGACAAACTGAGTTGAAATGATCAGAGCCTGTTCCTTTGTCAGGTCTAATGCTCCTTTTTTCAGACAGACAACTTTTACTTAAATGTTTTTACTGCAGTTAAAATGACACATTGGTTCTGCTTTGTGTTAAATAAAAACTTTCAAAGGTATAATCATTCCTCTTTATTATTTTGCTTAATGACATTTAACTCTGCATGTCATCCCTGAAATACTGACACACAGTGTTGTGGAGAGTTAGGACTGTATGTTGATTTATCCACACAGACACTCCGATCAGAGAGTGAGTCCTGACACAGCAAGATAGTGTTTTCTTGGAGTTTAATTAACTTTCCAGTTCGTTTACAGCATGAAGTTTCCCTTTGTGAGCTGTCTGTTCTTCATAACTGATAATAACTGGCATTAACTGTCCCTTTTCTGTCTGTCTGGTATCTGAAATAAAAGAAAACGGCTAAATAAGAACAGGCTAACAAATAGCTTAGCTTACCCTTAATATTACAATAAGACAGAACCTTAAACATGAAATAAACACTTGTTGGGCTGTCTTATATTTGCGCCAAAATCGCCACCCCATTTACATATGAAAAGAATAAATTAGCGCTCATTAACGGTGTATTAAACTCACCTTTGTCACAAACGCAGACAGGCATCAACGATAGAAAAAACACCAACGGCTATGAAAACCAACGGCTTTTGCTAAACTCTATTATATCCCCAAGGACCCCTTAGCTGTCTAACAAGATGCCTGACGTAAAAATACGAATTAGCTGTCTAACAAGATGCCTGACCAAAACAATGCATAAATACTAGGGGAATTTATAACACACAGTATCACAAATCCAAGTGTGAACTGTGTCACAGAGTAAACACAATAAAAACATGTATTATCTGCAGCAATGTTCATTAAAATGGTTCAACACTATTAATGTATTACAGAAAATTTACATACAATATGCACACTTATGATATTGTAGACCAGGGGTCACCAAGATGGTGCCCGTGGGTACCCGGGTGCCCCCAAGGACCATTTGAGTTGCCCTCGGACCTGTTCTAAAAATGGCACAGCTCACTACAAAGCTGCATTTAAAATGTCATTTTATTCAGTTGTTATTCTTTTTTTGTATTTATACATTTATATTAAAATGTCTATCTTAAAAATATGTTCTTAAAAATATGTTTATTATACTTTTTTTTTCAATTTACACTTTATTTCCAAAGAGTTTATCAAACTGGTGCCCTTTGTATGACTCAGTACCCATGAAGTAGCTCTCAGTTTCAAAAAAGTTGGTGACCCCTGTTGTAGACCATTGCATTAGGTAAAACATTCAGCAAGTACCGTACTTTTACTTTAATACTTTAAGTATTTTTAAAAGCAAGTACTTATTTACTTTTACTTAAGTAAAAACATTAATGTGGTACTTCTACTTTTACTAGAGTACATTTTTGTCTGTTTATTTGTACTTTTACTTAAGTACAGTGTTTGAGTACTTTCTCCACCACTGGCCACCTCGACAATAGAGGCGCGGAACATGGCCCACTCGGACTCAATGTCCCC
>JBBPBX010002598.1:62393-73642 GCA_038048925.1 Garcialebias charrua
CCGGAGGTGGGAGTTAAAGCTCCGTCTTATGGGGGGCGTGGTTTGGTCTCAAGCTGAAGTAGACGTGTTTGAGGAAGCTCCGACTCAACTTCACTATTTTTCACCCTAAACACTTAATAATCTAAGGTGGATTGACTCGCAGAGTAAAGGACTGCTCTTTAAGAAAGATGACGACACAAAGGAATACTAAAAAGGATAAAGGCTCTGGGGACGACATTTTAGACGACCAAACGAAGCTAGCATGTGCTGGAGAAGCTAGCATTAGCCCTTCGAACCCTTCGACAACTAACGAAGACATCCTGGCGGCTATTAACAAGCTGAGTGGCGCGGTCGACGTGAGATTTATTGAGCTCAACAGCTCAATATCTAACCTCAGTGTAGCAATATCTGACATTTCTGTCCGCGTGGCATCCACTGAGGCCATAGCCGAATCACAAAGCAGACGGATTTCAGAGTTGGAGAAGAAGTATGTTAGCCTAGCCGCTCAATGCTCTCAGCAGCAGGCTAGGCTGGAAGATCTGGAGGCGCGCTCACGTCGGCAGAATATTCGTATTGTGGGCATACCTGAGAAAGCGGAGAACGGCAAACCGCTGGATTTCGTCATCAAACTCCTATCACAGCTGCTGGGAGAAGACAACTTTACCCGGCCAATTGAAGTGGATCGGGCGCATCGGAGTCTGACGCAGGCGAAGGATGGAAAGACGAGGGCCTTCATCGTGAAGCTGCACTATTTCCAGGAGAAAGAGCGAGTACTACGGCTGGCGAGGGAAAAGGGCTCTCTTCAGTATGACGGGCGCCCGGTGTTCATCTTCCCTGACCTCACCTCGACGGTGATGAAGAAGCGTCAGATGTTTCAGGTCATCAGGGAGAAATGCAAATCCAAAGGGATTCGGTATGGCTTTCGGTATCCTGCTAAGTTTGTGGTCACCGTGAACAGTAACACCGCTGTGTTCGACACTCCAGAAGATGCGGACAATTTTCTGAGACGTGAGGTAACGGCTTGGGACTGAACTGAACAGGTTGGACAATATTTTTCTCATTATATCTGAACATGAGTAATGTAAAGAGTAATTAATAGCTTAAATTACTGGGTGAAATCATTATATTCAGCTACTTTAATGCTGCTTATTGTGTTGAGTTGGCGGTCTTGGTTGGGAAGATGGGAAGCCATGTTACTAGTTCAGCCCTTAGTGGACTGATAGGTCTGGCTTTACGTTGGGGGATTGGAGACTTTGCTCCTGGCGGGGTTCAGTTAGGTTGGGGGTGGGGTGGGATTAGACATTTGAGTGGGAAGGGTGTTTTTTGCACATCAGTTTATTTTATTTATTTTGGAGATAAGTTCACAGTCATACAACTACAAGTTAATAAATTATACACAATCAAATGTTAGCAGGCCCATATAAACACCACAAGGGCGGGGTTAATTTTATCAGTTGGAATGTTCGAGGGATAAATAGTCCTCTGAAGAGAGGCAAAGTGTATGCGCACCTCCGTGCTTTGAAAGCTGACATTTGTTTTCTTCAGGAAACTCACATTAAGAAAACAGCAGCTAAGGTCCTCAACCCCTCATGGGCTTCTCATATATACCAGTCGAACTTTAGCACAAAAACTAGGGGGGTTGCAATACTGGTAAAGAAAAACATACCATTCACCCATAATCAGATAATTTCGGATCCTAGAGGTAGATATCTGATCGTAAGTGGGCTGCTAAACTCAACACCAGTTACATTAATAAACGTATATGGGCCCAATTTTGACGACCCCATTTTTTTTCGGGACCTTTTTAATGCAGTACCGGATTTTATCAGTTCTAATATGATCATTGGAGGGGACTTCAATTTAAACGTATATGGGCCCAATTTTGACGACCCCATTTTTTTTCGGGACCTTTTTAATGCAGTACCGGATTTTATCAGTTCTAATATGATCATTGGAGGGGACTTCAATTTAACCTTAGATCCAGTCTTAGACAGACAACGCCCTCGATCTGTTATATCTAAAAGCGGAGAGACTCTCAAAAACTTGCTGAATTCCCACAATTTGGTAGACATCTGGAGACTGCTAAATCCTAGCGGAAGAGATTATTCTTTTTCTGCAGTTCATAAATCCTATTCTAGGATTGATTACTTCCTGTTGGACGCTAGACTGTTGTCATCGGTATCAGGGTGTAAATATCATAATATTCACATATCAGATCATGCACCAATATGTTTGAATCTTAAATTAGATGGCGTGAAGGGTAGAAACAACTGGCGCCTAAACAATACTTTGCTAAAGGATGAGGAATTTTGCTCCTACATCTCAAATGAAATCAAATTATATTTGAGTTCTAATGATACTGGTGATGTAGATGACTCAACACTTTGGGAAGCTATGAAGGCGGTCCTCAGGGGAAGTATTGTATCATACGAAGCGGCGAAGAACAAGGAGTCTAAGTTGAGGTTGAAAGAAATAGATGACCTGTTGACTAGTTTAGATGCCTCATATAAAGTACAACAGAGCTCAGACATGTTAAAGAGAATAACAGCTTTGCGTTATGAATACAACTCCATTTTATCAAAAGATGTATCTAAATTATTGACACAAGTTAAACAAAGATGGTTTGAGCTGGGCGACAAGCCACATAAACTACTAGCTCGGCAGCTTAAACAGTTGCAGGCCTCGAGAGCAATACACCGAATCAAGCTCGAAGACGGGACTCTTCTCACAGACCCGGATAAAATTAATGATAGCTTTGAAGCCTTTTACGCTAAAGTTTATCAATCGCAGGGAAAATTGGACGTTGAAAAAATGGAGAGGTTTTTTGAAGACCTAAATCTGCCAGGTCTGGCGACGGACTCAGCGGAAGAGCTGGAGGCTCATATAACTCTACGTGAGATTGAGTCGGTCATTTCTGCTTTTCCTAATAATAAAGCACCAGGTCCTGACGGGTTTAGCATGGAGTTTTTCAAAACGTTCAGCTCCGCACTGTCGCCTTTACTTCTGCGTTTGTTAAATCACTCTAGGCAAATAGCTAAACTTCCTCCTACGTTATACAATGCCAATATTTCACTCATCCTGAAACCGGGCCGAGACCCGGGATCCATATCATCCTATCGCCCAATTTCCTTGTTACCCGTAGAAACCAAAATTCTTGGGAAAATCCTTGCCAACAGGCTCAGAATATATATAGGTTCAATCATACACCAGGATCAGACTGGCTTTATGCCGGGTAGACACATGTTTTTTAACCTACGACGCCTTTTCAATATATTATACTCGGACCAGACAGACAAGGCCTTAATTATGTCATTAGATGCACAGCGAGCCTTTGATCAAGTTGAATGGCCGTATATGATGTATGCTCTCAACAAATTTGGTTTCGGGCCTCGGTTTGTAAAATGGATTGAAATAATTTACTCACACCCAATGGCTTCTGTTATTACTAACCAAAATATTTCTAGTCCTTTTGCTATTCACAGAGGGACTCGCCAAGGCTGTCCGCTCTCTCCGTTTCTTTTTGCAATTGCTATTGAACCCCTGGCTGCCAGCATTAGGCAAGACCCTGAAATATTACCCATCGAAAAGTTTGGTCATAAACATCACATCTCGCTCTATGCCGATGACATACTCTTGTACATTTCGGAACCGCAGGCTTCAATGTCTCCCCTTTTAAAGAAGATTAAAACATTTGGCAGCTTCTCTGGATTCTCCATTAATTGGGATAAGAGTGTAATAATGCCACTCTCATCCGAAGAAGATCTGACCTTTTTGAGAGAAACGTCTTTTCAGATAACTTATAAAACCTTCACATATTTGGGGGTGACGATAACAAGGAGACCGGAGGATCTCTTACAACTGAATTGGCAGAATAAAATTATGCAACTTAAGCAGAATATAGATTTTTGGAAGACTCTCCCTCTATCTATGGTCGGCAAAATTAATGCAATTAAAATGGTGGTATTGCCACGGTTTCTTCATCTATTCCTTTCTGTTCCATGTTTTATAAGTATGTCATACTTCAAACAGTTAGACTCCATCATCATTCCCTTTATCTGGGGGTACAGGAATGTTAGAATTTCCAAAAAACATCTATGCAAAACAAAAGCGATAGGGGGATTTTCATTGCCAGATTTCAAATTATATTATTGGGCTTCTCACCTATCCATTATAGCATGGTGGAAGAAAGGCCCGCACCAGTCTCACAATCTCTGCCCTGCTTGGCTATCCTTAGAACAACGACATTGTCATAATACGTCTTTGGCTGCCCTCCTTAACAGCCCTACTAAAATTTAAAAAAAGCTTTACAATAATAATCTGGTTATTGGCAATACTATAAGAATTTGGAAACAGATACGGAGTTATATAAAAGCTCCGGCAGTCTACTTGGATGCTCCCATTTGCGAAAACCACTCTTTTGTTCCGGGCCTCAGCTATGTCGGTTTCCAGATGTGGAGAATTAAAGGTATCCATATGGTAGGGGATCTGTACGTTGATGGCATGCTTGCGTCCTTTACTCCGTTGAGCTCTGTATATGATGTTCCACGGTCAGGATTCTTTCGTTTTCTACAGATTAGGGACTACGTTAGTAAAAATATATCAAATTTTAGAACTCTTACCAGGCACAAGACTCTGGAGGCAATAAATAAATTTGATCCGGTTAAATGCAAGATGGCCGCGCTCAGACCAGCCGCAGCTTCACGAGCTCCCAGTTCATCCTTAGTTTTTAGTAATTTTAATAGTGTTTTTGTACCTGACTCTGCGCGTTTTTTTCTGGTGAATTACAGCCGAACTGAACTGTTAAGAATCGGAGCGTATTTACCACAGGGCACAGCTGAAATCAGCAACGAACTCAAATCAGAGCTCGGAAGATTGGAGCTGTTAAGATCATCTTTCTGGAAGCAGATGCGCTCCAGGGGAAAGAAAAGGAAGCGGTGCTCCCGAGGAAAGAAGCGGGGCTGCCGAGCAGGAATTATGACGAGACTGCGGGCAGACGCTAAAACCGGGAGACCCCCGATGCCGGCTCTTTTTCTGTCTAACGTCCGCTCGCTGGACAACAAAATGGATCTACTTCGTTTGAGAGTGACCACGTCGGAGGAGATGAGGAGGTGCTCTGTGCTCTGCCTCACGGAAACGTGGATCTCTGAGGATACACCGGACTCTGTTTATGAGCTGGATAATAGACTCTTTTTCAGAACAGACCGGTGCACCGAGACTACGGGGAAAACACGAGGCGGTGGTGTTTGTATTTACGTGAACAAAGATTGGTGCACGAACTGTTCTGTGATCAAAAGACTTTGTTCAGCTGCCGTGGAGTTGATCACAGTAAGGTGCCGGCCGCATTATCTTCCCCGCGATCATTCTGTAATTCTAATCAGCGCTATCTATATAGCCCCTGATGCTAATGCTAATGACGCCCAGGGAGAAATTCATGACTTACTCACCTCGCTGCAGTGTAAATATCCTGAGGGGCTCTTCATTGTTTGCGGAGACGTTAATCACGTGGACCTTCAAGTCTCAATCCCATCCTTCAATAAGCACGTGTTCACAGCAACGAGAGGAGATAAAACGCTTGACCAAGTCTACACTAATGTAAAGGGGGCGTACACGCGAAGACACGCCCAGCGCTCGGAGCTTCCGATCACTGCTCTTTGATCCTGGCCCCAAGACAGCTCCCCCCCACTCAGGCGCTCCAAGCCGGAACAAAGAGAGATAAGAGTGTGGCTTCAAGGCAGCACCTCCATGCTGAGAGACTGTTTTGAGAAGACAAACTGGTCTGTTTTCAGAGAAGCAGCTACTGATGGGAGCTCAGTTGACCTGGAACTTTATGCTTCCTCAGTCCTGGGCTACATCAGTACATGCTCTGAAAATGTATCCATAAAAAAATATGTTAAATCTTACCCGAACCGAAAACCCTGGTTAAATAAAGAAGTTCGCGCCTTGCTAGCAGCCAGGGACACTGCATTCAAGTCCGGAGATAAAGAGGAGCTGAGAAAGAGCAGGAAAGAACTGGAGGATGGCATTAAGAAGGCCAAGGCCACGTATGCACAGAGGATCGAGGGACAGTTCACCTCACAAGACCCACGGAGCATGTGGAAGGGTATTAAATGCATAACAGATTACAAAGGCAAGAACAAACAATGCCCCAGGGACCCATCTCTGCCTGATGCCCTCAATAAGTTTTATGCACGTTTTGATGATCCAAACAGACCAGCTAGCACCAGACTCACCTCATCACCAGATGAAGAGCATCTCAGAGTGACCGCAGCAGAAGTGAGAGGCAGTCTCAGAAGGATTAATCCTCATAAAGCAACCGGACCAGACAACATCCCAGGGAAAGTTCTGAAGGAATGTGCGGACCAGCTCTGTGAGGTGCTGGCTGACATCTTCACCACCTCACTTGCACTGGAGTCAGTTCCCACCTGCCTGAAGACCGCGACCATCATCCCAGTCCCAAAGAGCTCCACAGTGACTGGTCTGAATGACTATAGACCAGTGGCCCTCACCCCGGTAGTCGCTAAATGTTTTGAGAAACTGGTCATGTCCCACATCAAGGCAACCGTCAACATCAACGAGGACCCTCATCAATATGCATACCGCGAGAACCGATCAACAGAGGACGCCATTTCTTCCGTGGTCCACACTGCTCTCACCCACCTGGATCAGAAGGACTCATACGTGCGTCTGCTCTTCGTGGACTTCACATCTGCCTTCAACACCATGATCCCCCAAACTCTGATAGACAAACTATCTACACTTGGACTAAGCCCCTCCATTTGTAACTGGGTACTAGACTTCTTAACAGACAGACCACAGTCCGTGAAGATCCACAACTTCTCCTCCTCCACCATAACCCTCAGCACTGGCTCTCCTCAAGGATGTGTGCTGAGCCCCCTTCTGTTCACTCTGCTCACATATGATTGTACAGCCACACTTCCAGGCTGTCATATTGTTAAGTTTGCAGATGATACAGCGGTGGTGGGATGCATCACAAACAATGATGAGTCCAGCTACAGACAGGAGGTGGAACACCTGGAGAGCTGGTGCAAAGAGAATAATCTTCACATGAATGTGAAGAAGACAAAGGAGATGATTGTGGACTTCAGAAGGAACAAACACACCCACGCCCCACTGAAAATAGGTGGGTCTGCAGTGGAAGTGGTCTCCAGCTACAAATACTTGGGTGTACACATGAATGATAACCTCAGCTGGAGCAACAACACCACCAGCCTGATCAAGAAAGGTCATCAGAGACTCTACTTCCTCAGACGGCTGAGACGAGCTGGTCTGAGCAGCCCAGTTCTCACCTCGTTCTACAGGTGTGCAGTGGAGAGCGTCCTGTGCTCCAGCATCAACGTGTGGCATGGAGGCTGCACAGTTGAAGAGAGGAAAGCTCTACAGAGAGTGGTGAAGGCTGCACAGAGGTCTGTCGGAGTCAGTCTCCCCACCATCACAGACATTTACACCTCCAGATGCAGGAAAAGAGCCACCTGCATCATGAAAGACCTCACTCACCCAGCACACTCACTCTTTGCCCCACTCCCCTCAGGACGGAGGTTGAGGAGCATCAAATGTAGAACCACTAGACTGAGGAACAGCTTCTACCCTGAGGCTGTTAGACTCATGAATAAATAAAAATAAAATAAAAATAAACACTGCAAAATATCACATCATGCTGATGCTGATCTGTTTTCTTGTTGCTGTGTTCATCTGTGACCATCTGCTCATACAGACTCATGTTCGTGCTGCTGTTTATAATGATGTTTTTCCACTATATTAGGGCTTAGTGTATTACTAGTTGATGTTTTTCTTAGTTAATTCTAGATGTTATTACTGTTTTTCTCTTGCATTTGTTGTTGGATGTAACTGGGACCCCGTGTACATAATCTCGTTTTCATCACATGTACCACATGCGGTGCAAATGACAATAAAGACTCTCTGACTCTGATCATGGGGCAGTGTCATACTTTTACAGCATTCTCAATAATGTACCGGTAGACCTAACTAAAATCAAGAAAGTATGGGAGGATGAGATGGGACAGCAGATCCCTGACGATGTATGGGAGGAAAGTTTGAAGAGTATACATGACTGTTCAGTTAACTCTAGACATAATCTTATACAATTCAAAACATTGCATAGACATTATTATTCGAGAAAAAAATTAAGTACTTTTTATCCGAATGAGTCACCAATGTGTAATCGATGTAAAGCTGCAACGGGCAATTTGCTCCACTCCTTTTGGTCATGTATACAGCTGCATACATTTTGGAAGAATTTTTTTTATTTCTTTTCCACCGCTTTTGGGAAACAATGGGATCCGGATCCTTTGGTTGCAATTCTCGGAGCTCCAGGGGTTTTGCTCCTGGCCAATAAATATGAGAAAGTAGCCATTTTGTTTGGTATGGTGATCGCTAAGAAGTTGATCTTGAAGGTTTGGAAGAAGGACTTTGTACCCACATTTGAACAGTGGTTGGGAGAATTAGCAAACACATTGTCTCTGGAAAGATTGAGATATTACAACGAGGACAAAATGAACATGTTTGGGACAATATGGGACTCTGTACTAAAACATATTCAATGAAAGTATCGTAGTTGATCATTAGACTAATGTCCGGTATTATATGAGCCCTTGCTCTCTGGTGTATTGTTGAAATGGTGTGATTCATAATCTGGTGTATTTACCTTATGTTGTTTTGACTGTGTGACCTTTACTATTCGATGTGCTGTTTGGTTTGGTTTGGGAGGGGTGTTGATGATATTGTAGTTTGTTTTATTACTAAAAATGCCAATAAAAAATAAAAAAAAAGTTCTAAAAAATAAATAAAAACAGAGCGCTGGTCCAGCTGTACCCACAACTGCACCAGGAAATATTTAGAGATTGCGCATCCACGTAGGACACTATTTAATTCGCTCGCTCGCGACAAATTCATTAATTTCCTCATGAAGTCGGCTCGGCTTTTTACCCCTTTCATAAGTCAAACCCGCGCTATTCCCGCACAGACCAGTGCTACTGGTCCTGCCATTTAATCCTCCTCGGGTCATTCATAAGACAACAGGTGAATGCGGGTAGGTCCCGCTCAAATAAACTTGTTCAGAAATGAAGCCGGAGCGCTGCTCCAAACGTGGCGTGGAGCTGAGCTGAACTGCACTGCGACGTGGGACAGACGTTAGACGTGTACAAGTTGTCGTGTCATTTTAAATATTCCCTCAGTAATAAAGTACAGCTGGCTGCAGTGATCAGTGCGCACAGACAACAGCACCTCCCCTGATGCTCAGAGAGAGGAAAACAAAAAGCGAAAGTAACTTTTGCAAGTAGTCCTGTCGTGTCATTTTTAATATTTCCTCAGTAATTATTGTACAGCTGGCTGCAGTGATCAGCGCGCACAGACAACAGCACCTCCACCTGCGATGCTTAGAGAGAGGGGGGGAAAAAAAGCGAAAGTAACTTTTACAAGTAGTCCGGTCGTGTCATTTTTAATATTTCCTCAGTAATAATTGAACAGCTGGCTACAGTGATCAGCGTGCACAGACCACAGCAGCACCTCCCATGCTCAGAGAGAGAGAGGGGAAAAAAAGCGAAACATTTTTAATATTCCCTTGTTAATAAATCTGCCTGTTGATTAATCCTGTGGTCGCACACTGATGTCTATCATATTCTGAGCACGGATCCGAGGCTCTCACTCTCATAAACCTCCATCGCGAACGCACTCCTGCCTTCTGAGTGGAGCCTGTATTGATGTCACTCCGGACTTCGGCAATCTTCGGCGGAGTTTCCGGAGTTTTCCGGGACTACGTTGTTTTTTGTTTGGTTTTTTTATACTCGCCTGGCCCAAATGCAAAAATAAAAAGAGACATCATATTCTACTACAGTAATTGTCCAATACAGTATGGTGAATTGTTACTGTCACGGTGGGTGTTGTCCTTTAAGTTGACTGTGCAACGTAAAAGGTTTCAAATATTATGCAGATATGCTAAACACAGAATAACTTATATGAATTAATGTTTTTGACCAAACAATGAGCGTTTTGTTTCCCTCAATAAACCACTGACTAAAATATTATATTGTTTAGTTTCTCAATCAAACAGTCTTTTACATCACTCCTACTAAAAATGTGTATATTTGTAAAATGTTCTTTTGTTTTTAAGAAAATACTTGAAGAACCAGTTGTGTGAGGGTTTGATTTTATTTTACACTACAGAGTTAAAGCACTTGTTTTAACTGTTTACTTTTATTTCTAAGAAAACACTTGAACAGTACAGTGTGTACATAGAGCTTAAAACACAATTGTTATATTATTTTGTTAAACTGTATTTTGTAATGAAGAAAAAACTTGAAGTATAGTATGTCAACCAGTCATGTTCTGTTGAGGTGCAGTAAGCATTAAAAGTTTTGTGTTAAGTACCGGTCTTTGCAATTCTACTTTAAATTTGTTGATATATCTAAACTTAAACCAACCAAACAAACGTTACTTTCCCTGGTAACTAATTACTTTTATAGGGGAGTAATTCAGTTACTAACTCAGTTACTTTTTGGAAGAAGTAACTAGTAACAATAATTAATTACTTTTTTAAAGTAACGTTCCCAACACTGGTTAAAACATCCCTCGAGGCAGGATTACAAACAAATTTTCTCATTTTTTCTTTCCTGAGGGCAAAACGACACATCTCCAAGAGAAGACGCACATATTTTAATATGTATAAAAAAAACATGAAACAAAACTGAAGAAGCAGGTTTTATTGATGTGATTTTAAATGCTGACTTTTTTTACAATGCTATTTTGTCCGATTAAAAAATTAGATTATTTTTAAACCTCTCCCCTGAGCAATGATTAGCATACTGTATAACTACTGTACAGTCATTACAACCCAACCCAGCTGAGCATCTGCTAGACTTTCAGTCGCAGGGAAGCATCTTTCAGAAAAACTGTTTAACCAGTTTGTTCGTATATTGTAATACTGTTGCCAACGTTCAGCTACTTGTGACACACGAAAGCTGAAGATCCTTCTGAAACTTTTTAGGTTTCCTGATTCGTCACTTAAATGCACATTTTTGTTTGTTCTATATGAAAACTAAAGCTTGATTGGCAAAAAATTGCTAGGAGTGTTTGGGAGATCATTTCTTAGCACAGAAAATCCTATAAAGAAACCTAAACAACACTGGTCAGAAGTGGAATTAAATGATTCATGTATATATATTCTGTATATATAAAGTATATAAAGTATATACTGTATATATATATATAAAGTATATATATATATATATATATAC
>JBBPBX010002598.1:77377-89325 GCA_038048925.1 Garcialebias charrua
GAAAAGTGACTGTGCAATTACCTGAAAAACTAGGTTATCAAATTCTGACCACATGTTTGTTCTGAAGACTTCTCAACTAACAGCAGCAACTGTAACAAAAGACACAAGGTTTGTAAATAACAGTTTCACATGTTTCTCTCATCATTTCTTGAAAATATGTAAATGAATAAGAACCAACGAAGATCTAATGCAGGGCTATTCAACTAAACTGCTCAGGGGGCCACAGTTACTGAAAGCCAAGAGCTCAGTGGCCAGACATTCAGCAGTTATTGTCATTAAATAAATATGTTTTACAGTTTAAAATCTAGTTTTATTTAAAAATGAACCCACTGGTGGGCCGAACTGAGCAAGCCCGTGGGACTGATTTGGCCCCTGGGCCACCAGTTGAATAGTCCTGATCTAATGCTTGTTTTTGCCACCATGCCTTCCAGCTGTTGTGCCTGAGCGAGCATAACTCAGGGGGACGTGAACAGATTAAAACATCAGGACAGGGAGGTTCAGCATTCTTTCTTCACACACACAGGTTGTGTTTTTCCAAAACAGGCCCACCTTCAAGCTGTTGACCTGTTGAAATTAGCAGCAGTCGTAATAATAAGATAATGGAGGTTCCCTTGCAGTGCCCTGAACACTGCTGCAGTTACATACGTTTGGATCAGCTTTGGGATATACTTTTGTTCTTCAGGTTGCAGCAGTTCAGGTCAAAGGGCTGAACCAATTGATGACTGGAATCAGATGGTTTTAGTTTGGTTGATGCAACACAAAATCTTTTTGTTGTTTCTTTTCTGGTCAATAAGTGCACCATAGTTAAGCCACTAAATTGTTCAAGCTATTAGTGTGGAAGTGTTTATTAACTGAAGAAGACTTGAAGTTTGGCAGCACATAAGGTGTTTTGAAGCAACTAAAGGCATATTTCTTCTGCAAAGGTGTAGCGGTTGCTCAGATAGGCTAACAGTTTCTATTTTACCATTTTGGGAGCAAGAAGCTGACAACAGGAAGACTGGATTACAGAAACGTTACTCTGTTTAATCCATAGCTTTTTAACCTCCATCTATCATGGAACAGGTCGGGTTCGGAATCATTGGTAGAAACGTTTAGGCCAAACGTAGGCCATATTTAATATCTAGGAGATACACACCTGCTGTTATTGTTGGTGATGTTAATGTTTAGTTCATTGCTGAGCTAAGTGCGCTAAATGCTAAAAAAAAGAAAGATTTTAAGGACAGTTTTAAAATGTCAGCCTCCACCCACATACACAGTAAGACATTGTAATGTCTTCTCCTAGACGTAACTCTTTATCAAGATAGGTCCTAGAAAAAATGGATTTCATATAATATTATGTACATTTGATGTATTCAAAAAAGAAGATTATTTTAAAGAGCAACATGTCCCCTAAAGTGGAAATACTAAAATACTAATTTAGCTAAGTGTTATTTTTTACAAAGACGTGCTGTTTCTACCGATCTGGAGAATAATAGTAATGTCCAGTGACAGTGATGAAAAGCTCAGCAACCTGCTCTTTTCGTTAAAATGTTTTTTAGTTGACACTAAATATAAACAGACAGCCAAATCTCAAAAGTAATAATACAAATATATTCTGTTAAATGCTTTAATACTTTTGTTGGACAAAAAATAGAACTGGCAAAATTTGGTAATAGAAGGTCAGTCGTGTAAAAACACAATCATTAGAATCAACCTATACTGATAACCATTTATGGTTTTTAATTTTATTTTGAGGAAAAGCTGTGTGTAGGTCAGATCATTCCTGATGCATACTTGTACTATACAAAGTATTTATATGCTGATGATACAGTTGTTTATTGTCGAGCTAAAACAGTTGCTAAGGTTTTCCAGCTTTTGCAATCTGCTTTTGAAATTCATTATAGAAATTGGTTTCTCAGATCACACCATTGGTTGGTTCTCTAACTAGCTTTCAGATCGGAGGCAATGTGTTCAACATAATGGCGTTTTCTCCAGTTATTTAACTGTCAGTCTTAGGACCCACCCTCTTAACATTCTACATAGGAAATGTAGGTCAGAGCATCCCTGATGCATCGTTACATTTCTATACCGATGACACAGTTGTTTATTGTCGAGCTAAAACAGTTGCAAAAGTTTTCCAGTTTTTCCAGTTTACATTTGACATCCTCCAGTCAGATTTGTTCCATCTCAAACTGGTGCTAAATGCTGATAAAACCAAAGGGATGTTGTTTTCAAACAGGGAATTGGTCCGAAACAGTCCTCCATTCTATCTTATCAACGAATGGTGTTTCTATTGAGCTTGTGGGCTCTTACAAAAACACTTGGGAATCTTAATCAATGCATATCTCTCTTTCATGTAGAAAACTTGATAAAAAACTAAAATTGGGTTTCTTTTTAGAAATAAATCACCTTGTAACTGCAACTTTCCTTCCCTCAATTGACTATGGTGAGATCATTTACATGAATGCTCCTGCAAGCACCTTGCAGATGTTGGATGCTGTCTACCATGGTGTTAAGATTTATAACTGGCTGTAACTACTGTACCCATCACTGCACCTTGTATTCACTGGTTATGACAAAAATGTGACATTATTATTATTATTATTATTATTAACTGGATATCATTAACTTCACGTAGACTCTCTCACTGGTACATTTTCATCTTTAAATCCCTTCTTGGTCTGCTGCCTTCATACATCTCCTACATGTCACTGAGTGAATGCAGCTACACCGTGATCTCTCAACGCATGGTTACTTGCAGCATCCCCTCAGCGCAGTCTGAATTTGACAGGAGGGGCTTCTCCTATTCCACCCCTGTAACCTGGAACACCTTGCAACAAGATCTGAAATTGGCAACTTTGACCTCTCTAAGGGATTTTAAACAACTAAGTTCATGGCAAAAACCAATGTAGACATGTTCCTGTTTTTAGTATTCTACCTTGTTTCATAATGTAATTTGATTTAGTTTTGTTTTATATCTCTGCTTTTGTTTGCTTTTTATTTTATATGCATTTTGTGGCTGTTAATTGCCGTGTGTACCTTATCTGTGATTTGTCTAAAACAGGCCTCTCTTGAAAACGAGTCCTTGTGACTCAGTGAGACTACCTGTATAAATAAAGGTTGAACGAATGAATGTGAAAAACAAATAATACAACTATTCAGTTTTTTTGACACTTTTCACATTTGGAGCCAGGTAGAACATGCTTTCTGTAGCTGGCCTTTGCATACTCTGGCGAAACGGTTGAAAACTGGCACGGTAGCAAAAAAAGCATAAACCCTCTATTAAAATCCTTTAACAGTCTCAAATCAATTGACTTTTACAATTTGGATACATCATTTAAAGTAAAAGTTGCAAAAAGCCACCTTTAATTCCTTAAGGAGTGTTTGATACTGGCACTAGGCCTGTCACGATAACACATTTGGCTATGTGATTGTCTCAGAAATTATTGCAATAAATGATAATATTGTTTGAAATTTGTCAATAATTAGTAATTGTTGTCAAATTTAAGAAGACATGTTGGTTAATTTATTTTGTATGTAGTACCTTTTTTGACCACCAGATGGCAGTATAAGTCTGTTTGAACTGAAGGATGGATAGTGAGGGAGCGAGCAGCATGTCTCTAAGAAAAATGAGAGGGAGGCCCCTTGATGTCACATGGGTTATCTCTCCTTCCTTGTTTTCGGTTCTCAAAATGGCGGAAGCTCGGTGTGGTTTGAGCGCTTTAGCATAGCATTTTTCACACAAAGCTTTTAATTTAAAAAAATCAGTAAACAAGTTCTCAGCTTCTTTTTGCAGAGAAAAACAACTTCTTCCAGGAAGGCACGTGTTTCAACCGTGAATTATGGAGAATTGACAAGACAGAGGTTTTTTTCCCCGAGGTCGGCCTGTTAGCTTAGCTCGTAGCTTAGCTTCTCAGCTTAGCTGCTTTTAGGGAAGACAGAAGAAAAGATAAAGCAATAAATGAAAATGAGGCCAATAATTTTCATTTAACATGCAATTAAAATTGATTTATTGTTTATCGTGGCAGGCCTAACTGGCACATAAATTATTCCTGGGAGGAGATGGTTGGCTACATGTTGCTAAACTAGAGATGTTGATTGTTCGAGCTTTTTAAAGCTCTAAAAACAGCTTTGATCCATGCAGGAAATATAAAAGAAGCACTCAGTCTGTTTGTTGGCTGTTTTACGTGTACGTATTTACAGTGTGTTGCTAAGTCGTGAGTCACCTGATCAGGCAACAACCAAAGTGCTGTAATAATTATAAAACTTCAGTTTGGCAATCATTTTGTACAACTGGTGAGAAAAACACAGGCTTGTCACTTGTTATTCACAAACAATAAAGAAAAGAAAGAAATTGACAATCCATAATTACGTGAGAGGTAGACGTGTACCACAAAAACAAGACCGCTTCTGAAGCACAATGTGATTTCACAAAAAGAACAACACAGTAAAGCACAGTACGGAGTCAGGCTCGGCAATGAGATGTGTGTTTTTGACTTCTGGGCTTAGAGACCCACATTTCCAGAATCTACGGTACATTGAACACGGTTCCACTGAATGTAATCTGACAAAACTGTAAGGCTGGTTCAGGTCCCTGCTGCGTTTGCTTCAACCAGATTCCCAGGGAGCACCACCTATTTTGACGTCAAGGCATGTGGGCGGAGTCGAAAATGGGAAGATCTCAGGAGGTGGCGGGTTTGTTTGGAACTGAACATGGCGTCCTCATAGGTGGTGAGCGGGTGTGGAAGGGACAAAGCCCTGAGTGTGGGACAACAGTGCATGCTTCTCTAAAACTAACACATGCTCCATTTATTTAAAAAAAAGTACTGTATACTCTTTAATGTTTTTTTTGTACAAATTCACAAGCTCCTGTTTCTGCAGCCAAAATATAGGAATCTGAGAGGTTTTCACATTGATCGGTATAAATGCTTCTCCTGAAAAAACTCCCCCGCATGTAAACATTTCCTTATCAAGATGTGATCTTTGTGAAAGATGAAAGAAGTAGAAACCGAGGAAGAGAGCAGAGGGAGAGTGGAAAAAAGAGCCTCCCCAGTTTGGACTCCTTCAGTCTGGAAGATGTCCCATCGTCTCGTATCTACTACAGCCAAGTGATGCTTAATCCATCACTGCAAACCTTCAAAAGAACAAACAAAGTCCCCCTCCTTTAAAAACATGGAAGCATCCCAGTTGGGGTTATCCTTCGCACCCAAAGTGCAGCATGAGCGAGCAGGCAACGTTTCACCATGTGCTCGTAAGCTCCCGGTGAAGAGTCTGGCAAAAAGAGGAAGCTCAAAGAGAAGAGGCCAGGAGAGCTGACCAGCTGTCGCTGAAGGCCTTCAGATTCGGCTTACCCGTCTGGTGTGGAGAGGATGGATGGCTGGTGGAGGACACGAGGTGTATGGGGGTGGCAAGGGGCCAGGTTTGATCCCACGGGTCCTCATGTAGGATAGGAACTGGTCCGGGATTTCGGCTAGCACTTCTTTAGCCAGGCGAGCCATGCTGAGGATGTGGTTTCCTCGCCGATCAATGTAGTCTCTGAAAGGAACAAACTAAGGAGGGAAGAAGAGACGGTTATATGTATTATGAAAAAAGATTAGAGCCGGTAGAATAAAACATACAGAGGGTTTCCACTAAAGAGGTTACAGTGCTGGCCCAAGGCTGGAGATGGTTCTTAACAGAGTTGCATTTGGGGAAAAAAAAATCAGACCCAGTCCCAGCCCATAGCCATAATTTCTGTACCCAAACCGACCAGACGAATTATTAGTAACTACAGGTCTGAACCTGAAACCCCCCCCCACTGACATTTTTAATTAAGCTTTGACTGCTTATATGGTTATTAACGGATGGCGGACATGAGCGGCTGAATAAAAGGGAGAGAAGATCGGAGCTGAGGGGGTGGTTGTCCTTTTATGGTCATCAAAGCGCATTAATACTTCTTCTGCCTGCATTCTGCATTATTCAGACATAGACCCTGCTCTGACATGTCTACGAGGATATTTTGGGATGTCACCTGTTTGGGTCATCGGCCGCACACATCCGCTGAGTCCAGCGGCTGAATGAACGTCCATTTGGGCTTTTGAAGGATTGCTGCCTGGCAGTATAGTCCCATCTGAAGCTTAACTGAACTTTTTTTTTTTTTTACCTCTTTAAAGGTCGGTCAGCGCGCGGTCAAATAGCTGCGTGTGGCTGGTGACTGTATGGCAAGCCATGTTGCCATATAATTGGATCATCCGCAGATGCAATCAAAAGCCTGACACTGACCCGGCCCACCCATCCAGCACATTATTATGACCTGACCTGAATTCGGGCCGGGCTGGGCTTTGGACCAGAGTTAGAAATGACAACTCTAGTTCTTAATTAATTCCAGCCGGTCAGAGTGCCAGCTTGAAGCCATCACGTCACATTAAATGTCTCTTACAGGAAATTATTGCCCCTCACTTTTGTTCAATTACTTGGTTCTGTAAAGGTTTGTGTCATTGTGAAGCACCTGGACAGTTTATAGTGTGCACATAACAGAGAATGGACTAAAATTGCCGACTGAGACATGAAACAACACCTTCTGCATGAAGAGCCAGTGTTTGGAAGTACCATATTTTTCGCTGTATAAGTTACACATTTTTACATAAATATGCAAATCCTGCGACTTATACACCTAAGCGACTACTATACGTTTTCCCCCATATTTATAAACCACATTTTGGCTGAGATCTGACGATTTCATTCATTCTGACATGGAAAACATTGAACACTACCATTTTCAGTCGCTAGAGGGCCCTAGACTAATATGGCAAGCCAAGTGCCTCATTAATAAGTAAAAGTGGCTATTAATACCATACCATACCATACCATTTTATTTATAAAGCACTTTAAACAGGAACAAGTCCACACCAAAGTGCTGGACAAACAAACACGCAACAGGCAACACAGACAATGAAGTACAACACGAAAAACATAAAAACATTGCAGATCATAAATCAAACGATCCAATACAAATCAGCTGGCATTGAAAGCAATGGAGTAGTAGTGAGTTTTTAACCGGGATTTGAAAACCGAGAGGGAGGGGGCCTGTTTGATGAGCAGCGGTAACTCGTTCCAGAGTCTTGGGCCTGCTACAGAGAACGCCCTGTCACCCCTGCGCTTAAGGCGAGTTTCTGGAACTATTAAGAGTACCTGATCCTCTGACCTCAAAGCACGTGGAGGGACATATGGGTGTATCAGATCCGAGAGATAGGCGGGGGCGAGACTGTTCAGCGATTTGTAGACATACATGAGAATTTTGAATTGGATTCGAAGATGAACCGGTAGCCAGTGAAGGGAGGCCAAGACTGGTGTAATGTGCTCTCTTTTGCGTGTGCTGGTTAAAAATCGGGCAGCTGCGTTCTGAACCAGTTGTAATCGTGCAATGGTGGCTTGACTGACGCCAAACAGAAGTGAATTGCAGTAATCAAGCCTAGATGTAATGAATGCGTGAATCACTGTCTCCAGGTGCTTTTTGGATAATATGGGCTTCAGCTTAGACAGACGCCTCAGCTGGAAAAAACAGGATTTGACGATCATGTTTACATGACTGTTGAGTTTCATGGAAGGATCCATTATCACTCCCAGATTTTTGACTTTTTGTTTTTCGGACAGGGGTAGAGCAGACAGGTCAATGCAGTGGTTTGAGGTTGTGTCATTGGGAAGGAACAATATGGCTTCAGACTTCTTATCATTGAAGCTTAAGAAATTTAAAGCCATCCAGTCCCTGATGTCAGCCAGGCAGTCGAGCAGAGGTTGAATAGAGCCTGTACCATTTTGTCTTAGGGGGAAGTAGATTTGACAGTCATCAGCGTAGAAGTGGAAAGGTATATTGTGTTTCCGGAAAATAGCACCGAGTGGCAGCAGGTATAAGGAGAACAAGAGAGGACCCAGGATGGACCCCTGCGGAACCCCCCATTTAAAGCTCCACTGACATGTTCTTTTAACTTTTCAAAAAATGGCACAACATATATAAATATTAAGATAGACCTCTGACCGTTTTTGCTAAAATAATGTTAAATGAATGAAAATTTCTCTCAAAATAGTTTAAAATTAGCGCCGTTTTTTTAGACCGTAAATCCGGATCTTCCGGTCACGTGTCAGCATTCCCGTTTCTGACGTCACGTCCGATACTGAACTCTGCTCAAACGACAAAAATATAGACGCATCCGTCGAATTTAGCCATTTAAAACTACATTATAGCGATTTGGCTTCGCTATAATGTAGTTTTAAATGGCTAAATTCGACGGATGCGTCTATATTTTTGTCGTTTGAGCAGAGTTCAGTATCGGACGTGACGTCAGAAACGGGAATGCTGACACGTGACCGGAAGATCCGGATTTACGGTCTAAACAAACGGCGCTAATTTTAAACTATTTTGAGAGAAATTTTCATTCATTTAACATTATTTTAGCAAAAACGGTCAGAGGTCTATCTTAATATTTATATATGTTGTGCCATTTTTTGAAAAGTTAAAAGAACATGTCAGTGGAGCTTTAAGAGCCGCCACTGCAGAAGTAAAATCATTGATGGACACACAAAAAGACCTGTCAGAGAGGTAGGATCTGAACCAGTTTAGGGCTGATCCTGAGATGCCCACCCACTGCTCCAACCTAGCAATGAGGATCTCATGGTCGATGGTGTCGAAAGCGGATGTGAGGTCCAATAGGACAAGCAGCACAGAGTCACCAGTATCTGTGGATAGAAAGATGTCGTTAAAAACCTTCAGTAGGGCAGTCTCAGTGCTGTGGAGGGATTTGAAGCCAGACTGGAAAAGCTCGGGGATAGCGTGATCCTCCAGGAAGCACTTTAGTTGGGACTCAACTATTTTCTCTAGAAGTTTAGAAACAAATGGGAGTCTGGAGACAGGCCTGAAATTGGATAATACTGACGGGTCGAGGTTTGGTTTTTTCAGGAGAGGTTGAACAGCAGCATGTTTTAATGATTTTGGCACCACACCCGAGGATAGACTGCTATTTACAATCGAGAGAATGGAGGGACCTATTCATTCATTCATTCAATTCATTAATTCAACCTTTATTTATACAGGCTAGCCTCGTTGAGTCACGGGGACTCATTTACAAGAGGGACCTGTCTCACTCACACCAAACAACCATCCACTCTCACACTCACACCTAGGGTCAATTTAGAGTCACCAATCAGCCTAACAAGCATGTTTTTTGGTCTGTGGGAGGAAACCGGAGTACCCGGAGGAAACCCACGCATGCACGGGGAGAACATGCAAACTCCACCCAGAAAGGCCCCGGACCGGGATTTGAACCGGCAACCTTCTCGCTGAGCGGCAGCAGCTCTACCAGTTGTGCCACCGTGCCTCCTTTAGAAGCCGAGGGGGGACCACATCGAAGGGGGAGCCAGATGGTTTCAGGCTGCACATGACCTGCTCTAGAGAGGACAGAGAGACTGGTTCAAAATGGTCAAACACAGCAACAGATTGAGGTGGGATGGATGGATCGTGAGATGGAGGAGAAATGAGAGCCCTGGTGGTTGCGATTTTATCTAAAAAGAAATGTTGGAAGTTCTCGCACAGCTCAGTCGAGGCTTCCATGGGTGATGGTTCAGTGAGGTGGAGAACAGAGTTTAGGGTGGAGAACAGAACTCGAGGGTTACGAGAGTTTGCAGCTGTAAGAATTAATGAGGAGGTCAATATTAATACTGACCTCTTTATCCTTAATTAATCTACTTATTCAGATTGAATAGTAAATTCACGGATTCTGTTCTTTTTCAGTTTACCCAATATCTCTGTGATCTTTATGATGGATAAATAAACAGAGCCATTAAGTGACAAAGACGTTAACTTAGTTTGATATGTCAAAGAGACACTATCATTTATTTAAAATAAATCAACTAAATTAACACCATTACACTTGATTGACATGATTTCACTTTCTTTCAAATTAAAACGTCAGCACACTTAAATTCAACACAACAGACTTCAATATTGGATGTTAACATATTTAGTCTGTGGGCTCTTTAAACTTAAAATAGTTTCCAGCTTAGATTGAGAGGGAAAAGAGAGGAGGAAAGATTTAAGAAGAAATTATCGTGAGCATGATACCAGAGTGACACTTCTCCTCCGACTTCTGCTAAAATCCAGGTACGTTTTGTAAACAGCTCTTTACCTTTTGACGACCGCCCGGTAAGAGGGAAGACCTTGTAGCTTTTCAGATGTACGGGTCCTTGTGGCCAGCTTCTGCTGGCCACAAGGCCACAATCTATGGTCATGAGCTTTGGGTTATGACCGAAAGAACAAGATCTCGGATACAAGCGGCTGAAATGAGTTTTCTCCGCAGGGTGGCTGGACTCTCCCTTAGAGATAGGGTGAGAAGCTCAGTCATCCGGGAGGGACTCGGAGTAGAGCCGCTGCTTCTCCACATCGAGAGGAGCCAGTTGAGGTGGCTCGGGCATCTGGTTAGGATGCCTCCTGGACGCCTCCCTGGTGAGGTGTTCCGGGCACGTCCCACCGGGAGGAGACCCAGAGGAAGACCCAGGACACGCTGGAGGGACTATGTTTCTCGGCTGGCCTGGGAACGCCTTGGGATTCCCCCGGAGGAGCTGCTCCAAGTGGCTGGGGAGAGGGAAGTCTGGGCCTCCCTACTTAGGCTGCTACCCCCGCGACCCGACCCCGGATAAGCGGAAGAAGATGGATGGATGGATGGATGGATGGATGGGTCCTTGTGGGGACCAGTACAATACCTTCAAGCAGGGTTCTGGTTTACGTTTTCCAACGTCTCCTGGTTTTCGCTTGGTCATCAGAGAATATGTCAGCTTCAGGCCTCTGACTTCAAGATAAACTTATTCCAGGAGGGAATAAACAAAGTTTTTGAGCTCTGTTCCTTAAAAGTGGACCCATAACAACATGTTATCAGTCCCAGCTGGATGACGAGTCCTTAGCGCGTGACTTGTGGTCATTCAGCTCTTTGGAAGTTCACATCATCTTTCGAAACTCCCAGAAACTCTCTAGCGTTCTCGCACAGTTTAGAACTTAAAGCAGGAACAAAGAGAGGAGTTCACTTGTCTTATCAGGACCCAAGGTTACAGCCAGCAGCAGAGGGAAATGTTTAGGAACAGACAGATAAAGCTGGAGCCCTGCTCATGAGACTGTCTCTGAGTTTCTAAACAAAACCGTCCGGTCTCTGTGACCCGAAGGCTTCACCTTTAAACACAGCAGTGAACACAGTTTAACTCTTACAGAATGACACAGCTTAAAAGCACACATCATGAAAATGACAAAAGTTATTCTTTTGATCACATTAGAATAAAATCAAAGATAGAAATAGTCTCTTTTGGTGACTATATTTATCAGATTATAGCTAAATGAATGATTTTGTAGTAAATGTCTTGCTTTACTGAGTGGTCAGTAAAGGTCATCACTGGACAGTTCGAAAACCCTAGTTTGACCCTGGGTAGGTCCATTACATCTCCCCCCTTTTGGAAGCCATCGCCAGTCCTTGGGGATGGGGTCCAACACGAAAGGAAACCTTGAACTGTCTTTGATCTTGAAGTAATCCAGCAAGTGGAAAAGAAAAATCAAAAATTATAATCCCATAAAGTTTTGGAAATTCCATACTGTTCGGAGGTAATCCCATTGCGAAAAGCTTTTAATCCCTTGGAAAGCAAAGTCTTATAATCCACAGCGGTAATTCCACAGCAGTAAATTCCCAACGATTAGTTTTGTTGATTGATCAGCAACAATTGTTTTCATAATCAGCATGTAGAGGGGATCCCTCGATTGACGCAGAGGAGGCGGCCCTTGGACGAAGGTTGAAGACCAAGCGTTGGAGCTGCAGGTCCCCACATCGAAGGTTGTTGGCTGGTTGGTTTCCAGTCAGTGCCACTCTGGTTCTATGTGTCATGCAATTATGTGGTTTTTTAAGGTGGGCTTATGATTGGGATTTTACATTAAGCCTTACCTATATGCACCTGGTATGTAA
>JBBPBX010002599.1:7694-39433 GCA_038048925.1 Garcialebias charrua
TATAAGTACATACGTACATAAAGTATATAAAGTATATGAGTTGTTGACAGTGGTATTAATCTGTGTGCTCTGTTGTTTTTTTTCTCACTCACAGAGCGGAGAAGACAGAAGTTCTCAGCGATGACCTCCTACAGGTAAATCATTAATCTTACTCTGCAGGGCTCTGACTACCTAATAACATAACAACAGTGTGTCTGTCATGTAAATCCTGTTTAGTGAAAAGTTTTTCTCCCTTGTTGACGAGCAGTTTTATATTGGCATGTTATAATCCTCAGGAAAAATACAACTGTGCAACAAACAAACAGGACATTTTATTAGTTCAATAATAAAATATTAAAAGAAGGTAAACAGTCAGTTTATTTATGTTAACTCATGACTTTATCTAAAGTTTGCCAAAGAAAGTTGGGATTTTAAAATGTGTGCCTTCTTCATCTAATTATCTGCAGTACAGTATTGTCCAGTTGAAGTATTTGAGGCCATTTTTAAAAGGAGTTTTACTTAACACACACACGCACGCACACACACAAAAAATCCATAAACTTTAATACCGGTAGTTAAAATCTGTTAACACTGATCATTGATGAGACTTTCTTTATTGAATTTGCAGAATAGTTTTGTTGTTTTTGTATAAAGAAATTGTAGCCAAGGGCTAAATTACAACTCGAAGGCGATCGGGCTTCTGCAGTGGCAGCCCCCAGACTCAGGAACAACCTGCCCCTCCAAATTCATACTGCAGAATCGATAAAAATTTTCAAATCCTGCCTGAAAACTCACTTTTTTATTGGCTTTTGTTTTCAGTTTGAGTCCCATCAGATCTCTTATGTTGTGTTTTCTTGTGTTATTTTATTTGAGTCTATTTTATTTTACTTATACCGATAGATTTTTATGTGTGATTTTTCAGTTTATTATTTTTTTTTTTATTGAGGGCTTTTCCTGTTTGTTTTTATCCAGCTTGAAGCATTTTGGTCAACTTTGTTGTTTTTAAATTGGATATGCATAAAAAAAATTGACATTGGTTCCTTGGGTTGAGCTCCGTTGATCTAACTGGTTAATGTTGACTTATATTAGACAGTTGTGAACACATCTTTTATCCAATCACAGGCTGTTCATTTTCCAGTTTCTCTTTAGAATGTCCCAGATGATTGTAACAAGAATTAGCAAGAACCCCATTTTTGTTGACTTATTGAAGATCAATTTATTTATTCTCATGATTATTCTCATGATGATCTCATGTTTTAGTGTTTAAATGGTTACTGTTGCACCGAGGGACTGAGAGAAACACAATTTCAATCCTGTGTATGTCCTGTACATATTGCAGTTCTGACAATAAAGTTGACTTTGACTTTGACTTTGTATATGATAAGTTAATATGGTTTCATTACATTATAATGAACACAAGAAGATAGAACTGCCAGTCTAGATAACACAAACCCAATTTCCAAGGACATGACAACAAATGGGTTTTCATTTTACTGAAGTTTGTGAATCCACACATTAGAAGTGATAATCTTCAACCTCCTCATAATTTTCTTTGATTCTGATTGAGAGAACTATGATGTAATTAAAAACAATTGGTATGCATTTTGATGGCTGGTACCTGGAAACATAAATGCCTAAAGTTTATTTTGCATAAATAAACACAAAATTATATTTTTATGCCTAATATAAACTAAGTGCACATGTCAAATAATCCTAATGATCACAGGCTGCTGACCAACAGTTAGCATGGATGCTATAGCTTTCCTAAATTTTAAATGTTAGCATGATTAGCATTGTGCTTATCTCTGGAAATATATACACAAATTAAATGTGTTTTAACTAATTATTAAAAGATACAGTTTCCATAACTTTATTTATTTCCCGTCTTTATTTTTCAGTGTTCTATGAAGAAAAGATTAAAAAAAAAACGGTGGAAACGCTCATTTTACTTACCGGTAAACGTTTCATCTATAGGAACCTAAAATAACTCAAAGAGCCTAGTGCAAGAATTACACTAGCCGTGTTTCCATCAAGGTTTCTAGCTGCGCAATTTGAAATAGCGCAGCAGAAAAGCTTAATGGAAACGGCAAATTGCGAGGTTACTTCCTGAATTACGCTAAAAAGTTTTTACGCTCGCTTGAGGTGGTTTTTGGGATCTGCGAAAATGAGCAGCTGCGCAAAATGACAGATGGAAACACATTTGCCGACTCGTGCTGCCGTAGCGAAAATTCACGTCACGTGACTGATCAGCTGTTTCCGCTCCGGACAACATGTAACATCGCTAAAACTAGTTGGCATGACAGAATAAATACAACTCGCCCGATAGCAACACGTACCTGAAATATTCTCTCCATTTTGATGAGATGTGTGGCCGGGTTCTGTTTTCAACTGCTACTTCCTGTTTACTGTAGACATGCGCAGTGCTGACGTCTGACGTAATGACGCTGACGTCTGACGTAATGACGCTGACGTCTGACGTAATGACGCTGTGTGCGGCTTGGAAGAAGCGCTTCAAGCCAGCAGATGGAAACACTTCTGATCTGCATTAATTTGTATTTACATATTTGCGAGGTAGCTCAAATTTCGCAATTAAAATGGATGGAAACACGGTTACTGCTGACTTAAGTGCCATCACAGATTCACATTAACAAAATAGATTTTTGACATTTGAAAATTAATTCAGAATCTTCCGTGTTTGCAGTGCATCTAAAAATAGATTTTACCTTTCACCACCATGACACAGTCAGATGTATCAGTGGCTGACTGAAAACGAGATTTACTAATTAATGGAGCATTTACTGTCAAAACAGTTTAGAAGTGCTTCTGTTGTGCTTTGAGCTGTTCTCAACATGTTCAGGCTGCAGACAGGCCAGTGTTGCTGCAGATATACAGCTGTGTGTTCAAACAGTGTTTTTTTTTTTTCTCCATTTATAGATGGCCTCCCTTCACACCTTATAGCCATCCTCTCACTCCAATATGTATTTTTTTTTTTTAATAGAGAGAAAGAAAGAAAAGAGAAAGTGAGACAACAAAACAACAATTGTCCACAGAAAGAGCACAAGGCAAACACACCAACCCTCCGTCCACAATCCTGCAAAGCACATGACAGAACACAACAACGAAACATACAAGCATAAAGATGTGTTCAAACAGTGTTAAAAAGTCTCCAAAGGCCATCCGACACAGACGGCAGGCGGTGTCAGGACAAAACATTGGCTGCTGTGCAAAGGCATTCCAATGATGAAGGTTCTTTGTATGAAACATCATAAATGTTTAAACAAGCTCAGATGCTTTTGCATTATCACTTAATAAATGCAAAGTCACAACACAGGATTCTTGGTCCTTGTGATCCCACCTCCTATTGTTGCTGGTATTCAAACAAACAGACCTCAGAGAATGCTTCATTCATTCCTGTTTCAAATCATGGGTATGAAATTGGTTTCTCATGGGCAAAAAACAAGTTTGCCTGACGGTGAGAACACTTAAACTTGCTAAAATTAATTAAGTGTAAATCTGTAACTGATTACCGGTAACTTTTGGAGCCATTCTAATTCATTATGACTACAGTATATGACAGCTAATCAATGTTAGCCTTCAGAAAAATAGCTGTAACTCATTTAATTTAACATTTATTGATGTGGTAGTAGCTGAGAGTCATCCACAACACATACTCTGAGTATGGCAACTCTGAATACTGCGCATAACACTGGACAAAAATGGCTACAATTCTGTCATTTCTTTACATGCACTGCCTGGCCCCCCAAAAAAGGTCACACATTAATATTTCATTGGATCACCTTTAACTTTGATTACATCATGCATTCTCTGTGTCATTGTTTCGATAAGCTTCTGCAATGTCACAAGATCTATTTCCATCAAGTGTTGCATTAACTTTTCACCAAGATCTTGCATTGATGACTAGGCACTAGGTATGATGGGTGCATCACTTCACCTGCCTCTCTTCTTACCCTGATGCATCCATCACTCTGGAACAGGGTAAATCTGGACTCATCAGACCACATGACCTTCTTCTATTGCTCCAGAGTCCAATCTTTATGCTCCCTAGCAAATTGAAGCCTTTTTTTCCAGTTAGCCTCACAGATTAGTGGTTTTCTTAAGGCTACACAGCTGTTCAGTCCCTTGAGTTCCCTTCACACTGTGTGTGGGGAAATTATCTCACTTTCACTATTAAACATAGCCCTGAGTGCGACTGTTGTTTATCTTCCATTTGATTTCACCAAACATTTAGGTGATCGCCGATCAAGATCATTCAGGATTTTTTTCCGGACACATTTCTTCCTCGAAGATGATGGGTCCCCACTATCCTTCCAGTTTTTAATAATGCGTTGGACATTTATTTCTTAACCCAATTTTAGTAGTTTCTACAATCTCCTTAGATGTTTTCTCTGCTTGGTGCCAATGATTTGACCTTTCTCAAACAAACTGACATCTTTTCTACGATCACGCAATGTGTCTTTCAACATGGTTGTTTAAGAAATGAGATGCAACTCATTGCACCTGTTGGGGTAAAATAACTTGTTGCAGCTGAAAGATATTAGTACCGGTACATGCAGAACTTATCCAATAGGAGGCTCGTACCAATTTGCTTAGTTAAATCCAGGTGGAGACTTTTTTTTGGCCATGCAGTGTAAGATGTTCGTTTAAAACTTTGGCATGATGAGAGATGGTGGTTGAAACACATTTCATCAAGTACGGGTAATGCTGGTTCTTTAATTGAACTATTGAATTCATCTGATCATATATTCAGCTGTTTCTGACTCGAAAATAATGAAAAGTAATGTTTCTTTGTTTCTTATATTCTTACAAATTCTCAGTGAGCCAGAGGACAACCTATATTTAGTTTGGTGCAGTAATCATCTCAAAGCTGTTTTAGCTGAAGGCAAAGTCTTTGTGGTACTGATGCTTTCAGTTGGTCTCTCACCTCTTCATTGTGCTTCCCACTTTTACTGTAGTCACTGTGTCAGTGTGTGGTTACTTCTCAGAATGACGTTGATGTACGGTATGTTCTTTTAATTTTACAGATGCTGTACTTGTTTGTGACAGAGCTAAGCTGCACCATTACAACTTCTGTTATTTGGTTTTTGTTTATTCTTAGTCTTTTACTGTTCCTCCCGAGTTTCTGTAGACTTAATAAAATTCAAAAAGACATTGCGATGGCCTATTACTGTTACTAAAACAATGTTTATTATGTGTAAATTTACTGCAGTTAATAAAAACTCTTTTAGCATGTTAAACGTCCCACTTGCTCATTAGAAATAATTCCTACAAATGTCTTAAAGTGGTTTTATAGCTCCTTGGCAGAATTTATCCTTGTAATTCAAAGCTCACTTCTCTCTGGCACTTTTGTAGGATCAGTTTTTGACTATTTAAATCCCTCTGAAACATTTAAAAATAGAGCTGAATGCTTCCTGTTGTTTTTATTCTTTCAGAACTTGTCCAGACATGTTTCATGTAGAAACCAATGAACAAACTCAATTATCCTCTGTCCTGTTTTTCTCAGCTTATTGGGATTCCCTGGCTTGTGACGTGTTCAGGCCAGGAGTTAACCTCGTTCCAAAGCAGGAGGAAAAACGCCCTCCTGTTTTTGACCTTGGTTTTCACACTCCATTGCATATGTTATTCCCTAACTGTCTGACGTTGTGTCTCAGCCTTTTATTGTTACAATGAAAGGAAGGAGAGCCCTGCCACGTTATCTAAACATTCATCGACACCGGATCTCTGTCAGAGCACAGACAGTGAAATCCTCTGAATGGTATTGTATCAGGCATTCAGTGGACCAAGTTTTATTAGTGTCCCCCCACTCCCCCAGTCAACCTGTGGATGTTTGTGTTTATGCATGTCTGAGTGTGTTTGGTAAACTGGTGTACATCCCAGCTGTTTTGGGAATGCCAAGGGCCACCGTGGGTCAAGAATGACGTAAAAAGTGCATGAACAGAGTAAGGGAAAGAAGACGGAGGGTGGGTGGATCAGGGCGGATATCTGTGGTGGAATTCCTGAGTTCCGACTCTTTCTGTTTTTGGACAACAATTGTCTGGTGTTTAGTTGATCCTCCCTCTACATTTGTCATCATCCATTTCATCCATCACCCTCACCTCATTGTTCTAATTTATATTTGGAGTGTTGTTTGGTTTAAATCATAAGTACATGTTTATCACTTTTCAATTTATCTTTCTTAATGCTAAATGACACAAACTTTATTTACAAGTGTTGCCAGCTTGAACCCGTTCTCGGTTTAGTCTGTGCATGATGTCCAGATTTTTAAGTACTGTAGACTTGAAAGTAACGCCAAATCATGAGTTCTTTATAGTCTGTATTGACAGTTTGCCAAATGGTAGCTTAATGACTGTCCCAGTTATACACCTGGCATGAGGAGGACAGTATACTCATCCTGCAGAGCTTCAGTGGCCTCTGTCTTTTAGCACGAATGGCAGTCTTTAGTCAATGACAGTATTATGTCTTCTCAGCCTAAAAACACAGAGTGGACCTGTGCAGCTACAAGACAGGAGAAAGTCTGTGCAATCAAAAAGGCCCTTTTTTTTACACCAACGATCCTCTTTGCTCTTGGTCGCAGCTCAGTGGCCGTTGCTATAAGGGCATTTCCGATGAGTCATGTGCTTTTCAGATACATTCCAGTTTTGGTCTGCAGGGACAAACCTTATCAATCATGGTTGAACTTTGACTGCTGACCTCCAAAAGATCGCCACAAATCTGCACAGGAGGGAATTGCATCAGCCTTCATCTGTGCAGAGACACTATTACAGTTCTGTTAGTTTTTTCCTGCCTTGTTGCACAGTTTTGAAGGGAATAAAGCAAATTATACACCAACATATTCAGCTTTATCACGAAGAGAGTGCTGTCTTTTGTAGTGATATGTTTCACATCGCAAACAAAATACCGTATTTTCCGGACTATAAGTCGCAGTTTTTTGCCTAATTTGCATGCCCTGCGACTAATAAAGAGGTGAGACATGTTTATGGATTTTTTTCCCATATTTTTAGACAAATTTTTGGCTCAGATATGACCGTTTTTCATTTTGGCAAAAAAATGGTGCAGTACCACTTTTGTCCGCTATGGTACACTGACCGTTCCCACCTCATGTGTCCGAAGGCAGCCTCCTCTGGTCGGACTGACTCTGTCGCAGCCCGGCCTCCTGCTCTGGAGGTAACTACTGTTAGCTGTGTTTGTTAGCTGTTTGTTAGCAAGATAAGTCAAGAACCACAGGACAGATTTTTATCAAACTTACAGAAAGTAATCACTGTGTGGACATTTACAACTGACTAGCTTTATGAGATGTTTGAGATAAAATTCGATGTTTTATGGGCATAAACGTGTCGCGGCTAGCTTCGTTTTTTTTCCGTGTATATTTTAGCAAATGGCTCATAAACCACTCGGCGGATTTTCTTTAAACTTACAGAAAGTAATTATTTGGTGTTCATAACTTCATCATTCATTCAGCGTCATTCTACGCGTCGCGTAGCGGTGACTCATAATAGATGCGACAACTGAAGGTGTGACATGTTTATGGATTTTTCCAGTTTATTGCCAATAATTGGACAAAGCGACTTATAGAAAGGTGTGACTTATCAGGCGGAAAATATGGTAAATAGATTAAAAACCGCAGAAGATAAACAGCGATCAATGGGATTTTGGCAAAACATGATAAACCTCAGCACTCTTTGGCGCTCTATAGCTCAGATATTCTTTACAGTAGAAACATTAGAAAGTAGAAACATTGATATGTGACTTATCTGTGCTGCTGATTAGCCATGCTGCTGATCTTATGTTGCCGATTATTTCATGCTGCTGTATTCTTTCATACCCATCTGCTCACACAGACTCATGTTCGTGCTGCTGTTACACCGTATTGTTTTACATTATTAGTGTTTAGCTTATATCTTAAATCTTTTAATGTACTGTTTGGCATTCATTTAGTGTATATCTTAGTGTATATCTTAGATCCTTATATACTGTTTCTTTTTACACTATATTTTAGCTATTGTTGGATGTAACNTGCTCATACCTGCGCACTGTGACAAGGCCAGAGCTCTGCCCGGTGTGACATCACAGATGGTGCGTTCGCGTGTAATGGGATTTCCCATGATTAAACACGGCTTGAAGTTCAAAATCACTTTTAAAGCAAAATTAAAGTGATTTATCATTTTGTTTTCAAAAACAAACATATTTAAATGATAAAATATATAAATTTTGAGCAATTTTGTGAATAGTAAAAAAATCATGTCACAATCCCTTTAATAAGAACATCAGAAATTTGGGTGTCGTCTTTGATAGTTCTTTATCTTTGGACAGTCATTGTAAATTGTTAGTTCGAAATTGTTTTTATCATCTACGAAACATTTCAAAATTACGATGTATTGTATCACAGAAGGAACTGGAGATGATTGTTCATGCTTTTATTTCGTCTCGGTTAGATTACTGTAACAGTCTTTTAATGGGTCTGAACAAATCTTCTTTAGCTCGACTTCAGTCTGTGCAAAATGCTGCAGCAAGGCTGCTAACTAGAACCAATAGAAGAGCCCATATCACTCCTGTTCTGGCCTCCCTGCATTGGCTCCCCGTGCATTTCAGGAGTCATTTTAAAATTTTGGTTTTAACTTTCAGGGCATTGCATGGTCAGGCTCCCAAATATTTATCGGACCTTTTGAAGCCTCTCCGTCCCACCAGGACTTTGAGATCTTCAAATCAAATGCTACTGATGGTACCAAGAACGTATTTTAAAACACGTGGAGACAGAGCATTCCAAGTGGTGGCCCCGAGGCTTTGGAACGCTCTCCCTCTGTCACTGCGCAGCTCAGACTCTATCGACTCTTTTAAAAAAGATCTTAAAACGTATTTATTCAGACTGGCTTTTAATTAATTTTATGTATTTTTTCTCTTTTTATTTTTGCTTGTGAAGCACTTTGTGATGTCAATGTCTGTGAAAGGTGCTATATAAATAAAGTTTACTTACTTACTTACTTACTTTAAATGTTCAAACAAGTTACCAGTTCATTGAAAATTGGATGAAAAGTGTCCGTTTTTCTGTGATGGAGTTCTCACTCAATTAGAAGCTCCTGTTCAGCCTGGTTTGATGTTCATGACACTAATTAATCCAGGATGTTCTGACCTTGGCCAAGCCCAGCTTTCTTCTCATAGCCTGGATTAATCAATCCTACCTCAGTCAAACCATCACAGGAGGTGTGGGTAATATAACCGTGGTGCAGTCAGAGCGACGTGCATCACTGCTGCTCTGAGTGAAATGTTGCCAGATAACACAGTTTTTCATGTTGTTTCAGTCACTCTGTCTAACATCACCCAGCTGGTCCTCAGCCACAACAAGCTCACAGGTAAGATGCTTCCTCCGTTTTCTTCCTCCTACACTGTCAAAACTGTCAAATCAGGAGACATCCTGCCACATCAAGCAGCACAGGTGTCTGTTTAAATTGTTTTATTTTAAAAGAAACAAGCCAAACAGGAGGTTATTGAAGTCAAACTCTTTTAAAAGATGTAACATTTGTACTCCACCTGATCTTCTCACAACGATGCAGTTTAGAAATAAAAACAGACATCCACATGTGGACAGACATTAGTTGTCCTGTGAAAGCGTCTCAGAGATCTTCAGTTCATGGACATGTACTGTATGCCTGAACACTGGTTTAGTTTAGTCTCATGTACAAATGGTAGTGTTTTCTACTTGTCTGCTCCAGATTGGTTTTTCAAAATATATTCTCTCATTTTTAATTATATCTGTGTAAAAGGTGTGTGTTCCTAAAACACCGGCCTTCTGACACGATGGTAACTGTAAGCACAAACATCTCTTATCTGTCTTCCATGTGGTGTCCTCCAGCTGTGCCTCCCAACATCTCAGAGCTGAAGAACCTCGAAGTTCTGAACATGTTCAACAACCAGATCGAAGAACTACCAACTCAGATCAGCAGCCTTCAGAAGCTCAAACACCTCAACCTTGGGTATGTGCTGTTTGGACTTTATCACACACTGAACGCTCTTTCTCATGCTCTAAACCTTTAGGAGGAACATCATGCTTCTATTCAAACACTGACACTTGAACCACTTTGAAATGACTGTCTCAGAGGAGTTGACGGGGGAGAGGGCAGGCTCCGGAGGCCATCTTAGCACCAGCAAACTGTTTGTTTTTCTCCCCACTATGGTATATGCTGTTTGTGGGAATCAGTTTGTTTGGTGGCTCCTCAGATGGAAGAAGGAAACATCACAGCAAAAAAAGAAACTGTCCATATGACCTGACTGAACATTGTTGGATTATTACCTGGATTATTGAGCATGAACTTTGTTGAACTGACACTTTAATAACACTTTTCATTCTACAGTATATTTTAATAAGTACATTTCTGTTCAACTTTTGTAATGTCTCTGCATTAAAATTCTGTTTCCAAAAACACAAATTCTGTGAAGGGACGAACTAGAAATCCTTGATAAATGCAAATTGTCTGCTGCTTTGCATGTCTAATGCCTCATCCTCACCTAAAGCATATCGCGCTTCCAAAAATCTCCAAACGCACTGTACTGGCTGCTTGTCAACAGATGACTGTCCTCATCTAACGCGTCTGCAGTGGGAGGAGGAGCGTGTTGGTCCTCTTCCGCTCCGGTGTTTGTTTATTTCCGGTCTCAGAAAATGGCGGACGCAATACGAAGAATTGCCTTGTTGTACTTAATCTACAAAGCAGCAACACGCAGACGCCGTGCACAACGACGATTCTGGATTCACCCCACATTAGAGAGGCGTCATGAATTCGGTGAATTTCACCATCTGATCCAGGAGCTGCGCGCAGACGAGGAGCGCTTTCAGTGGTACTTCCGTGTCACCCGAGCCCAGTTTGACGACCTGCTGTCCCGTATTGCTGGCCGCATCACCTACCAGGACACCAACTACAGGCGCGCGATTTCAGCAGAAGAACGGCTGTCCATCTGTCTCAGGTTCGAATATGTGTAGGTGACTGTTGTCTACCCCAAAAATAAAACAATAATACAAAAAAAGTGCCAAACTAGCATTATAAAATCCAAATAATGTCTTTGCCCAGTCATCACAGTCCATGTATACAGATGGGTGTGTAGATAAACACAGTCAAAAATTCACCAACAAAATATGTAACTATGTATGCATGTCTGTATGTGTGTGTGTGTGTTTACATATACTGTACATATATATTTACAAATACATTAGCATATAGACTGCTGCATTTATACATATATCACTACATAATTGTGTATACACATGCTCACATGCACAAACAAATAGAGATACATTATACAGATATACATATAAAAATATGTCTGCACGTGTGTATGTGTTAGTGTATGTATACATATACATAAATGTACATATATACTTTGTATATATATATACATATATATATATATATACATATATGCATTTATACATACATTCATATATACAACTACACACATACAAACATACATAAACTCAAAAATACATACAAATAAAATAGTCGAATGTGTTCAAACAATACATAGATTTTATTATTGTGCAGTCTGCAATGTTGTGTTACAACTCCGTTCTTTCCATTGCAGGTTCATGGCAACTGGGGACTCGTACAGGACAATTGCTGCAAGCTTCCGGGTGGGTGTTAACACTGTTTCTACCATCATCCCGGATGTGGCCTCTGCTATCTGGGACTGCTTAGTGGATGAATTCATGGCCGTGCCTGGAGTGGATGAGTGGAGGTCAATTGCAGCTGAGTTTGAGGATGTTTGGAACTTTCCACTGTGCTGCGGTGCTGTGGATGGAAAGCACATAAAGATAACAGCACCCCCCAATTCAGGCTCCATGTATTTCAATTACAAGGGAACACACTCGCTGGTACTTCTGGCTGTGGTGGATGCAATGTACAGATTCCGCATCATTGATGTTGGTGGGTATGGCAGAACAAGCGACGGCGGGATTTTTGCCAACTCTGCTTTTGGCCAGGCTGTGATTGACGGCACGTTACACCTGCCCCCTGACAGCTGTCTTCCTGAAGCAGACCACAGAGGACCCCAGCCCTACGTGTTCGTCGCTGATGAGGCATTTCCACTGCGCAGGAATGTGATGAGGCCTTTTCCTGGACGCGGCGGCCTTACCAGAGAGCAACGTGTCTTCAATTACAGACTATCACGTGCACGTCTTGTTGTAGAAGATGCATTTGGGATCTGGTCTTGCCAGTGGAGAATGTTCCGCCGCGAGCTGAACATAGCTGTCAGGGTAGTGGAGTCCTGTGTGAAGGCAACCTGTGTTCTCCACAATTTCATGCGGGCAAGTGGACAGACGCCAGCACCATGTGGTACAGAGGTATACCTTGAGGGTGTTGGTAGAATGGGGTCAAACTATCCGTCCAGAGCAGCAAACAACACCAGAGATGCTTTTATGGCGTACTTCTCAACAGAGGGGGCGGTGGCTTGGCAGCATACCGAATAGTCATGTAACGGCTCTTTTTGGAGCCACACACAAACCGCAAAAGGAGCAAAACCATTTCAACATGTATGTTTACATCGAGTTCCGTTAAGCGCATGTCCTGTTTCCAAACTGTTTTAGCTTCTGTAGGTCACTGTTTAATTTGAGCTGTCAAACATGATTGTTTATTTTCCCTGAAACAAATGATTAAACAACACCCAAGAAACTCTGTTGTCTCCGGCTGGCTGCACTTTTTTTAAGAAATGTATGTTTGTGTTATTAGTGCTAATATTCTGTACAGCTAACATTTGCAGTTCTAAAAATAATTTCCACCGAGGGCCACAACAGATTAGCGGTTCTTCTTTTCTTCTTCATTTAAATGTATTTCTTCTTCATTTAAATGTATTTATAACTAAATAAATTTACAGTAATGTAAACGAAACACATGTACTTCTTATTAGGAGCTAACAGTTTGTGTTTTACTTATTAAACCTACAATTGTAACATATATATATATATATATTTGCACAGATGGAGAAATATATGTCAACGTGTTAACACTTTAAAATAAAACACATTTCACTTATTGATTTTGTGACAATCAGACATTACATGGTGTAAAGGGCCACATTAAACGATGTGGAGGGCCACATCTGGCCTGCGGTCCTTGACTTTGACACATGTGTTTAGAAAGGTCTCAGTGAAACACATCTGGCTATGTGTCATCAGCCAGATTGTATTATTATTTAATAGTTATTGTTAATATATGAATTATTATGATTAAAATAATATATATGGTATTGTTATTGTTTATATCTAATTTGAATATTAGTAAATGTTAATATTGCAGATTAGACGAAGGAATGAAACGTATCATTATTGATGGAGTATTTAATAGAAAATGTATTTGTAATGTACATAGGCATACAGTGACTATTTCAGAGTTTGCAACAGAACAATGAACATTACATAGAAGAAAAAATAAAAGGAAGCAGGGCCCCACATGCATGGACGGTGGTTCACATGCCTCCATCTGTGTCATCCGAATTCATGGATGTACCTTGGAGGTCAAGTGTAATTTCCATGTGGTCGTATAACAGTTTATGTAATTTGAATTTGACTATCTCCCTATTATGAACTGGCACCCTCAATAAGAGAGGGTACAGCCCTAACAAGAAGTTCTGGTCCAGATTCAAGGGTGGGGGTGAGGAGGTCGTGGTTGATTTCATGAGGTCCAGCACGTTCAGCTCGAAGGTGTTTTGTTGAGGGTTTGCCGGCCTGGATCGCGGCCTCTTGATATGTGGCCGTGCTAGAAATGATAAAGATATTCTGGTTAGGTGGTTGAATGTGCACCAGGACGCACACGCACAACGGAAACTATGTGAATGGATATTTACAGATGTTTGAATAAGTGACTGTGTGCATTTTAATGATGCAATACACACCAAATCGTTCAACATGGGACGGTCCAGCCTGGTCTGATGCCGGCGTGGAGGACCTTGGTTCTGGCGATGTGTCATCCGGAGCAGGACCTGTGCACGATGTGACAATTAGTAAACAATGCAGTAACAACAACAGGGCAGTGGGGACTCTATACTGACCAATTGAAGACTGCTGTGAGTCATCACCAAAGTCATGTTGTTCCTCTTGGCCATGGTCTCCAGCGGCGTTCTCAATTTGGTCCTGCTCCTCCTCGGACCTCGTGCTCGGCATGTTACTGCTTGTCTCTCTTGGCGTGACGAATGTCCGCAAAAAGGACAGCACCGTCATGTATTTCCACTTTGTCGTGGAATCAGCTCCAGCACCGCTCCTCTGTCGGTCTCTCTCCTTCTTGACTTCCTTAGCATACGTGTCACGTAATGTCTTCCAGCGTTTACGGCACGCATCCTCTGAAAAGCATTAAAAATGGCTGTTACACACACTACTTTCAACATGAATACAGCTACTTCTCAGTTTTGCCTGTTTTAGCTACTACTTTTTCAGCAACTGTATATAATCTGGTGCTTTAGAGGCCTTTAGCTAGTTTAAAGGCATTCTAATCATGTTTCGATTTGGTTTTGATGTTGTTTCAGCTACATTCAGCATCTGTGTATTGGATTTTATCTGCTATTTTTCAATCTTCACCTATTTTGCTGTACTGTTTTCTAATTTTTTGCAGCTACATTTATTCTGTATTTATATGTAGCTGGTGTTTTCCTACTTTTATTTTTCAACTTTTTGTGCTCTGTGCAAACAAACGTAGGCAGTCATTAAACACTACAGCTACTGAACAAAGCAGGAGTTGTAACACAGCTACTGAACAAAGCAGGAGTTGTAATAACGCAGGGATACAGTATTATAAAACATGGTGGAAACTTACCAGGCCAACCGACCTCCTCACTGATTCTTTTCCATGCAGTGTCCTTCTTATTTCGATCCCTGTAGAAGGGACTGGCCTGGTTATAAATTATAGGATTTTCACAGACTGCCACGATAAGTTTCTCCTCCATGTTTACCGCGGGATTTTTTTCGTCTGTTCACGTTTCGCGCGGTGCCCTCCTACTTCCGTCACGTCGTTGTTGCGTGCCCTCCTACTTCCGTCACGTCATCGTTGCGTGATCACATGGCAGAGTCTCTCCTGATTGGTCCTTATTGTTTGCTGCTGAGCAGCGAGCTGAATCTAGCTGTGGAAGCACGGAATGGCGTGCTTCCACATCTGTGCTGCCGAGCAGCACAGTCGCTGCTCGGCTGCGATGCTGGAGTAGAAAACAGCTGCTGCTCACTTTCGCGCTGCTTGTATGCTGTGGATGCGCTGTGACACGACCCGCTGCTCCAAGATTCGCGTCCCCATAGACTTCAATGTAAAGTGTCTGCTTCGGCTGCGCGAGATGCGTGCGGTGGGGAAGTAGCATAAGTTTATAAAAATATCTGATGGGATCAGTTACAGCTCAATGTGTTGGGGATGAATATCGGTTATTACCAAACAAAATCTTTGCTCAAAATCTGGACAGCTTAAAGAAGTCCAATTATCAGTCTGCGTATAAGAGAGTGGGTAACATTAACACAATTTTTCCAAAACTAAGTAAATCCTAGTAATGTCTAGAAGGCTGAATGTTCAGGCCTGTGAAATACTGATCATAGAAATTATGGTCACATTCATTTTTGTGTCAAGTGGTTCTACAGACCATTGAATCACAAGTTTAACTTCTTTTTTCCACACACTGCGTGTGCAGTTTTGTGTCGTCTTTGTTGCATAAATGATATAATCTTATGGATGTTTAAGGATTTCTGTAGTTGATTTCAAAACCAGTTCTCATGTCGATTTCAAACTATTTTTAAAATTGAAAACTGGGAATGGCTAAAATGAATTCAAAAAGCGTCCAGAGCGTCTTCCTCCTCTACTTGCTGACGGTCCAGACTGTGTTCGCTGCCTTCCACAGATTTTTCTCCGTAGGAAGCATCCAAAAATGTGGAGGAAATGGGCCAGTGTTCTGGTTCACATCAGGAATCGCCCAAAATTTATTGAGCAGACGATTCGTTGCTCCACCTCAGAGGTTTTGTTTTCTCTTCGACAACTGTCCATATCCAGATGTCATCGCTGGATCCGGCCTATCACCCCGCCCAGTCCTTTGAACCTTGGGTGGAGCCACCTGTCTGCTGTTGAGCACAATCCTACAGAGACAGCATGAATCCTGGAACCTTCACCTGCTGGGACGTTCTCTTGGATCTACCACTCTTCGGATGGCTCTATTAAACACCAGATCACCGACCAATAAGACTTTTATTTTAAATGACTCTTTGAACTTCTCCAAGCTGGATTGTTTATTATTTTATTTTATATATGGAGACTTGGCTTCAGTCTGGTGAGTCCACCTGCATCTCTGAACTTCTTCACCCTGGCTGTTCATTTGTCAGCTCTCCTTGGACCACCGGTGGAGGTGGAGGGCTATAGCTTCAGTGTTTGCATCCAACCATCGCTGTCAACAACTGTAATTTGTTTCTTACATTAGGTTCAAAGTCCAACTTTTAGAACTGAACTTTTCTCCCTCTGTGATCTGTGCTGTGGTGTACCATCCACCCAAATGCCTCAAGGATTTTATGAAGGAGTTGTCTGGGATCACTTACTTAGACACAATCAAATTTTAATTGTTAGGGATTTTAATATACATGTGTGCTGTGAGTCTGGACCACTAGTTAAAGACTTTCTTCTTCTTACTGACTCTTAATTGTACTCTGTGGGTCCAGGACTCTACTCATGTTAAATGACATACCCTTGATCTGATCCTGTCTTATAGCTTGGACATTTTTTCACAGAAATCAAAGACTTTGGGACATCAGACCATTTCCCCGTCCTGTTTAATGTTGGTGTGTGTGATGTGGAGTTGAGCAGACAGAGAGTGGTGCTTTGTTTGCGAGCGATGAAACTCATTGACAGCTCTTCTGTTTTCCTCTGCGTTCAGCAGCTCTGCTCTCAGTGAGCCCGGGGATTACGCAGACTTTAATGATGATGAGCTGGTTAATGTTTTTAATTCAACAAGTTCTGGCATCCTGGACTCTGTTGCCCACTCAGGACTGAACCTTCTAAACAACATACAGAATGTCAAACTCAAGGCCCGGGGGCCAAATGTGACCCTCGTTGGCATTTTCTCTGGCCCCCAAGATGATGTGTTAAACGTAAAATGCTTTTCTCACTTGAATTTTTTTTAGTAATCTTTGATTATGATGTGGAAAACACAACAGAGAACATCAAATGAGACCATTCAAACTTTTGTTGAGGAACCTGCAACCAAGAAAAGACGTTGGGTTTCTGACTTGAGTTAACGTAGATTCTGAAAATGGCCCTTAGTTTGAACAAAGCTTTTAAATTTGGCCCCCTTTGTATAAGTGAGTTTGACACCCCTGTTCTAAACCATTCTACCAACCTTGGTTGCAGTGGTGCACAATGCCCTAGAGACTCATCACTGCCTGATGCTTTTAACAGGATCTATGCCCACTTTGAAGACCTGAACAGACTACTCGGCACCAGACTCACCTTGTCACAGGAAGAAGAGTTTTTCAGCGTGACCTCAGCTAAAGTGAGAAGTACTTTCAGGAGGATTAATCCTCACAAAGCAACTGGGCCAGACAACATTCCTCCTGAGAAGGTGATGAAAGACTGTGCCGATCAGCTCTGTGAGATGCTGGCCGACATCCTTAACTCCTCACTTACCCTGTCAACAGTTCCCACCTGCCTGAAGACTGCCACCATCATCCCAGTTCCTAAAAGCTCTTCAGTGACTGGTCTGAATCATGACTACTGGCCAGTAGCCCTCATCCCGATAGTCGCTAAATGCTTCAAAAGACTGGTCCTGACCCACATCAAAACAACCATCAACATCAGCGAGGACCCTCATCAGTACGCATACTGTACTGTGAGAATCAATGAACAGAAGATGCCATCTCCTCTGTGGTCCACACATTGTTTTTTATTTGATTTATGCACAGCACTTAGTGACTGTTTGGAAAATGTGCTTTAAAATTAACAGTATTAACTCACAATATATATACTGATATTATACTGATACACTGACTGTCAGTATTTGGTTAAAATTACAAACTTTTTACAGGTGAACTAATGAAGTTGGAACTTGTCAGTAATCTGTGTTTCTAATGTAGAAACAGCCAATTTAACTGTAAATATGCTCTGGTTGATGGCGCAGGATGAACCGTATGAACGGCTTGCCCAGAGGATTTGGGTCGTTGCCTGCTCTGGAGGTGCTGGACCTTACCTATAACAACCTGAACGAGGAATCCCTGCCTGGAAACTTCTTTTACCTGAGTGAGTCTCTGTGTTTACCGTACACACATGCGCATACACACATACACATCCAAACTGAGATTTGGCTGCTTTACCTGAGTAGTATTTTTTATTTTTTGCTGAACTTTATACATTGATGTTGTACTTTTTTGTTTTATTCTTATTTTCAAATGAGGTGTTTTGCTCTCGTTCTGTACGAGTGTTGTACAAACCAGATTCCAAAAAAGTTGGGACACTAAACAAATTGTGAATAAAAACTGAATGCAATGATGTGGAGGTGCCAACATCTAATATTTTATTCAGAATAGAACACAAATCACAGATCAAAAGTTTAAACTGAGAGAATGTATCATTTTAAGGGAAAAATATGTTGTTTCAAAATTTCATGGTGTCAACAAATCCCAAAAAAGTTGGGACAAGTCCATTTTTACCACTGTGTGGCATCCCCCCTTCTTCTTACAACACTCAACAGACGTCTGGGGACAGAGGAGACCAGTTTCTCAAGTTTAGAAATAGGAATGCTCTCCCATTCATGTCTAATACAGGCCTCTAACTGTTCAATCGTCTTGGGCCTTCTTTGTTGCACCTTCCTCTTTATGATGCACCAAATGTTCTCTATAGGTGAAAGATCTGGACTGCAGGCTGGACATTTCAGTACCGGATCCTTCTCCTACGTAGCCATGATGTTGTGATTGCTGCAGAATGTGGTCTGGCATTATCTTGTTGAAAAATGCAGGGTCTTCCCTGAAAGAGATGACGTCTAGATGGGAGCATATGTTGTTCTAGAACCTGAACATAGTTCTCTGCATTAATGGTGCCTTTCCAGACATGCAAGCTGCCCATGCCACAAGCGCTCATGCAACCCCATACCATCAGTGATGCAGGCTTCTGAACGGAGCGTTGATAACAACTTGGGCTATCCTTGTCCTCTCTGGTCCGGATGACATGGCGTCCCAGTGTTCCATAAAGAACTTCAAATCGTGACTCATCTGACCACAGAACAGTCTTCCATTTTGCCACACTCCATTTTAAATGACCCCTGGCCCAGTGCAAACGTCTGAGCTTGTGGAGCTTGCTTAGAAATGGCTTCCTCTTTGCACTGTAGAGTTTCAGCTGGCAACGGTGGATGGCACGGTGGATTGTGTTCACTGACAATGCTTTCTGGAAGTATTCCTGAGCCCATTCTGTTATTTCCTTGACAGTGGCATTCCTGTTTGAGGTGCAGTGACGTTTAAGGGCCCGGAGATCACGAGCATCCAGTAGAGTTTTACGGCCTTGACCCTTACGCACAGAGATTGTTCCAGATTCTCTGAATCTTTTGATGATGTTATGCACGGTTGATGATGATAACTTAAAAGTCTTTGCTATTTTACGCTGGGTAACACCATTCTGTATTGCTGCACTATATTTCTGCGCAACAATGGTGGAATTGGTGATCCTCTTACCATCTTGGCTTCTGAGAAACACTGAATAAAAACTGAATGCAATGATGTGGAGATGGCAAATGTCAATATTTTATTCATAATAGAACATAGATGACAGATAAAAAGTTTAATCTGAGTAAATGTAAAATTTTAAAGGAAAAATATGTTGATTAAAAATGTCAGTGTCAACAAATCCCAAAAACATTGGCACAAGTAGCAATAAGTGGCTGGAAAAAGGAAATTGAGAATATAACGAACAGCTGGAAGACCAATTTACACTAATTAGGTCAATTGACAACATGATTGGATATAATAAGAGCTTCTCAGAGTGTCAGTGTAGTAATGACTGGTTGCAAAGAGAAGAGATGGGATTTATGCCTCCTCTGTCTGCTCTGTGTGGGGTACATTTGGCGCTAGGCTAAAAGGAAATCTCCATTATTTGACCAGAAAAGCAACAGGTCTGCAACCAGCTCTGGGCTGTATTTATGAACTCAGCAGAGTGCTGGAGCTGACAACAGATGTGATAAACTTCTACCACAATGACTTAATCGTCACAGCTCATAATACTTTTGAAAATTTGAATGTCTTGATTAAGCAACATATTTCCCAATAAGTAACAGAGTGAGGCATCACAACAGTTTCTCTTAGAATACTGCTGCGGTTTTATTGTTTCAGATAAAACTCTAATCTAACATTAAAGACCAACAAAAACACAGATAAAGAACATTGTATTTGATTCTACTGAGCCCCTCCATCAGTGGTACCACTGGTTTGACACACAACCAGCACAGACCAGAGCTCTGCGTGTCCCTGGAGGAAACCACAACATGCAGCTTGTAGTCTTCTAAATGAAACAAGTAGACTACAGAGGTTTTAATGTGGTGGGCAGTCTGTGTTTAAGAGCTGATAGTTAATTGTGAAACAGCTGCTGTGACACCTCACAAAGGTGATTAACTCCACCTGTTGATCAGCTGGGGGGAACTATGCCCTGCAGTGCTATTGTATTGTGTCTGGTTGTTGTAAAATTGTGGGCTATTCCATTATTAAACATTAAACTAAAGACAAACTCATCATACAGTATCCTGTATTTAGTGTCATCAGATCAGCCAGGGTGGACGTGTCGAGTCTGAAAAGAGCCGAAGTATCAAGGCTTGTTGTGATCTCAAATACGTGTTAAACATGGAAACATTTTCTGTCTATGTAGTGAGTGATCATACAATACAATGTTTTGTTACAAGTTTTCTTTGGCTATTAAATATTATATTCCACTAACTTCACAATAAGCTCAAACTCTTAATAATGCTAAACCTAACATATGCTATATATTGTTCATTTGATTTGATTTTCTTGCAGCCACTCTTCGAGCTCTGTATTTGAGTGACAATGACTTTGAGGTCCTTCCTGCTGACATTGGGAAACTCACCAAGCTGCAGATAGTAAGTAAATGCTGATTGTAATGACACAGGATTGTGTCAATCATGTTAGTACTATAGTAGGTATCTGTTAGAAAGCTTTAATAAAAAGTCCACCTTTACTCTTCAAACAAATTTAAGTTAGGTCCTCTGGATGGATTAAAAATAAAAATAAAACATTTGTTGAAATGTTTTGTCTTTTATCCAAAGGACTTCTTCAGTCTGAGGAGCTGCAACAAACAAGCAGCACCTTCTCACATATAGTGGATCAGCAGTTTGTTGTTGCCATCCAGAACTAGCTGTTCAAATGATGGAGGACCATCAGCCTAATAATAGATCGTTAGTGCCCTGATGACCGCTTGCTGTTCACATGGGGCTGAATACCGTAGCAATAACAGCATTGTAAGCGTGCCCCCATCAACATTCACTTAACTAAATTGCAAAAATTACATCAAAGTAATCCAGGGAAAAATCCAACAATGTTACAGGAATCCTAATGTATAAAGTTATATGTATTCCACTTTCTTTACCTAAATATTTTCATAATTTATTTGAGTTCAATTATTATTATCATTCATACTCTACAAGAAGGAGGTATGATTTACATATACCCTTCTGTAGAACAACTGTTGCTAAATTTTCATTCATGTATCAGGGTGTTGTGCTGTGGAACAGTTTGAAACAATTAAGTGAATCATGTACAACATTATCTGTATTCAAAAGAAAGTTTAAAAAAACTTTATAGATTTTCTAACACATTAGTTTTTTTTTTATTTATAATTTTAATATTTTTTGACAATTTAAATTTATTTAATTTCAATTATTATTTTTTGCTTTAGTATGTAACTGTGTGTGTTTAAAGTAAGATGTAAGTTTATGTATAAAGCTCTTATGATTTTTTTCTTTATTTTTTTAGAAGGGGGGGGGTGCGCTTGTAAGCCCAATTAGGGTTTTTATGACCTCTCCTGCACATTTTTTAAAGGAGACCACATATAGGTATTTAAAATTTTTATGTTATGTCTGTGTGCTATCTTGACAATATTAATTCATTTTAATACACAAAATAATTCTTAGATAATTAATTATACCCTTTTTAATTCTGCCATTTTTAACTTTCGTTTTGAACGACCGGTTTCTTGAAGTCCACGCCCTTCAACGATCTGTTTACGCCCTCTGTAACAGCCAGTATCTGTAATGTGTTGTTGTTTTAAAATTAGCTCTTTTTTTATTACTCATTTGACTTACTTGTCCCTACGCCGGGGGTCCGCTCGTTTAATTTTTGCCGGCTGCGCGTTGGGAGCGATCGCAAATACACTAAAAATTGAACTAAAACATAAAAATAACAATTATACTTTATTTATAAAGCCATTTAAAAAAACCACAGCTGCAACAAAGTGCTGTACACATGAAATTAAGAACATATAAACAAAAGATGAGATGAAATCATGAAAAACAACAGTCATGTGTTTAATACAGAAGTGGGTTGAGCCTAACCAGGGGTTGCTAGGTGAGGGGCTGGACTCAGGTTTGAGGTGATTGGCTACGGCTTGTGACGTCAATAACTGCAGGAAGTGTGAATCCAGGTGTATTTATCAAAAATAAATAAATCTACTTAGAGTAAATAAACCACTGGGTGCATTTTTTTGGCACAAGGACTGTTTTTTTATGAAGTAAATACCCAAAGTTGAGTAAAAAAACATTAAAAAGTGAATTTTGCATCTGTGGTCCCCTTTAAAAACTTTTCTTTCATGTGTGTTGTTTCTTTTTGTGCAAAAAAAAAAAAAAAAACAATGTTCAGTCAGGTCATCTGGGTGGTTTCTTTTGTTGCTTAGACGCTTCTTCCTTCATCCAAAGGACTTTGTTAGTCCGAGGAGCTACAACAAACTGAGTCCCACAAGCGGCACACTCCCATAGTGGGGAGAAGGAAAAAAACAGTTTGCTGGTGCTAAGATGGTACAAAAACTACATTCACAATTAGAGTTCTGACTCAAACCAGAGAACTTTCTAAGAATGCCACTGTCATATTTTACATGAACAAAATACAACGTGCACAATACTGTACATTGATTCAGTTCTGTTTTGTAATGGCTATAAACAAGTGATTTAAAGGCAATGGAAAATAAAAGTAAAAATAAATAAATAAATGTTACCTACTTTGTCTTAAACCCCATAAGATTAGAATAATGTTGAAATGATTTCAAAATGGAACATTATTTTTGACTTTGTATTCAGAATAGGAGAATGTGAAATGGTGCTTAACAAAGATGTCTTTGTCGTTTTCTTCTTTTTTGTGTTAGCTGAGTCTTCGAGATAACGATCTCATGTCACTGCCAAAGGAGCTTGGGGACCTGACTCAACTCAAAGAGCTTCACATCCAGGGGAACCGCCTGACCGTTCTGCCTCCTGAACTTGGTGCACACACACTCAAACACACATGTGCAGTTTTTATTTTTGAGGATATTCTTTTTTTAATTAATCTACCATACTTATTTGTTGTGCTTACAAAGGCCTGAATGAACGAAGGCCGTTGTGATCAGCCTAATGACGGCTGCTCTCAAATACTAATTATATACAATTTTATAAATTATATAATGTGTGTGTGTGTGTGACAAACCTGTGTGTAGCAAAGTATTCTGTGAAGTAGTGGACAGGTTTTAATGGAACACTGAAACTACCGGTAATCTCTAAATGTACCAGTAGCAGTGGTGGTCCTAGCATATTTGGCGCCCTGTGCGAGCAACCCCAATGGCGCCCCCCGCTAGGTTGCCAGTGGGGGTCCTCTCCCAGAAAATTTTGAATAAAATAGATGCCATTTCCTGCATTCTGGTGTATTTTAATGGGTTGTTCAACATCTAGTTTTACCTACATATATAAACTATTCAATAAGTATTTAGAGTTAATGGCAGAACAAGAAGTAGCCTGAGACAAACATGTAGCATTAACACATTATGAACATTATTCAAGAATTGTTTCTATAAGAACATTATCAAATATTTTATATGAACAGTAAGATACTAGCAATAACATCATTGTAAGAGGGGGACAGTTGAACACAGAGGCCTCCACCTTGGTTTAATGATGGACGGTTTCTTTTCACAAAGATGGCCTCCTTTACTCCTCTCTCAAACCATCGTTCCTCTCTATCAAGGAGGAACGATGACTGAGTTTGTCACAGCTCCTCAGACTGAAGAAGTCTTTTTGATACAAAGAAGAATCTGTCCAGAGGACTAATGATGAAAGCAGAAGGCTTCACAACTGCCTCCAAAAAGAAAGCTGCATTTAGAGGCAAGCACCAAGAGTGCACCTTGCTGCTTCCCGGGGCCGCGGAACACGCTCTTTGCTGCCTGACGCTCCTGACTCGGGCGGCGGAGGAAGGCTGAAGAGCAGGGCCCTTCAACAAAACTGCTCAGGGGGCCACAGTTTCTGAAAGCCAACAGCTCAGGGACTGGACATCCAGCGATTAAAGTCATTATGTAAATCAACCAAAGTTTACAATGATCTGTTGTTACCTTTTAAATGTGTGTTTTTTATTGCATTGAATCATAAATGCAATAAACAGAACCCAAAACCCAGACCCCCCCCTCCCCACCAAAAGAAAGTCACCCGCGTTCCAGAAATGACTCGCAGGCCACCAGTTGAATAGTCTTGCTGTAGAGCTTGTAGTCAGAGCTGTGATGGATGGATGGATGGATGGATGGATGGCTCAGCGCTGCACAGGAAATGCGCCCGGCGGGAGCCAGTCAGACATGAGGGGAATGTTCCCCACGAGGGGTGGATCCTCCACTGCCGTAGGGCCGTCCCTTCCACTGGGTTGAATCCCCCCAGGCAGACTGCACGGACCCCACCTGTTTACAAACTTTCTTTCTGCTGCTTGAGTACTGTGTTGTGCTGCATATTTTATTACCTGCAGTTTGTAATCTGCAAAATAGGATTTTCTGTTTGGGAGCATTTTACTTGTGTTAAAATGTTCTCAGTTGTGTTGGGGTGGGGGTAGCGGGGTAGAGGAACAACATATAAAAGCCTAGAGGGCCCTCTAGTGACCGCAACTAGTAATGTTTACTGGTTCATGTCTATGAATGGAACATTTCTTCAAGCGTCAGTCAAAAAATTGTGTTATGAATATGGTAGAAAAAAAACATATCGGTGTATAAGTCGCAGGACTTGCAAATTTATGCAAAAAGGTGTGACTTATATGCTAGAAATGTGGTATATTGACTAAAGTTTATTCAGTTTCATCCAATGATTACTTTCTGCAAGTTTCATTAAAATCTGGCTACCGGTAGTATTTCTTGAAATATTTTGCTAACAGTCACATGAACAAAATTGCTTAATTTGCCTTTTGGTGGCAGAAATATTTTCCTTAATCACTCAAAGTAGAGCTGCAACTCATGTTCATGATGATGTTTTTGACTTGGGGGTGGTCATGAATGTAAAACACTTGTTGTGTTTAAGTGTTGTTTTCATTGTTGTGTTTGTGTGTTTTTTTGTCTGCAGGCAACTTGGACCTGACTGGTCCTAAACAGGTGTTCAAAGCAGAGAACAATCCGTGGGTCACTCCAATCGCAGACCAGTTCCAGCTCGGCATCTCTCATGTGTTTGAGTATGTTCGCTCAGAAACCTATAAATAGTAAGTACGGTACTCGTTCACGTATTGAAAATATATATATATTTTTAAAGTATGTATGGTTTATTTACAGCATCCTTAGTGAGTGAAAATCCATCTTCAAATCAAGTCCTTGTCTTTAATACAATCTTTCATTTTTACTTTCATTATGTCTTGGTGTTTAAACCATAAATGGCCAAAATGGTTTTCCCCCCAGTTTTGGTTTTTGTAGCAGAGACCAGAGTAAAATCTTAAAAGCAATTCAGAATCTGCTAATAATTCTTTAGTCCAAGCAGGAGAGGATGCTTAAAATCCCCAGCCTGCAGCTCGGAGGCATGCTCTGGAACTGATCCGACACCAAGAGACAGAAAGACCTGGTCTCGGTTGCATGTCTGCATCTTCCACTGGCACACAGTTTATGTCTGAGCATCTTTCCATAAACTGCTGCAGAGATGAGGGCAGCATCAGTGAGTGTCCATTTCAAACTTCTGAGACCAAACAGCTGTCAGCCTCATTGCAGAAGTTTTGTTAATGATTTTTAGGTGTGCATTTTTAAGATTTTTATTTTTTTGCACACAAATAATTTTCACAAACAAATGTTACAGAGGCCTGGCAGAGCATCTCCAAAGAAATCTGCAGCTCTATTACTGTATGTTACTTTCAAAAATTGCTATTGAACAGTAATTTGAACTTTTTACATGCCTCTTTTCTTCTTCTGGGATTATTTAAATGCAAAAAAAATAATAATGGAAAACAATGAAACCTGTTACAGCAAAGTTCATGCTCATTAATTCAGGTATAAATCCAACAATGTTCAGTCAGGTCATCTGGACGGTTTCTTTTGTTGCTGAGATGAATGAAGCCTGTTACTGCTGTTTCTGGGATTAAAAACCTCGGATTATGGTCACAAGAACTCACTGTACTATACTGGTTACAAATCATACATAAAGAATGTTCTTTGGTTTTGCATATCAGGACTTAATGAAAATGACCAGAAGCCTTGTGTTTAAAGTTGTGCTCATACATAAACATGGCATATATGTTTTCCCACACAAAATGTTGGGCTACTTAATGTGAACCCTGGTTCTTTGATAACAGAGTGTGGATGGAGTTTAAATGTGTCAAATATTCCAATGAAGCTACAATGGCATCATGTCTGTCTGAAACAGACCTGTTGATCCTTACACGAGGCTCCACCTCCGTCATAATACTGCTGTAAGAATTAGAGGAGGAGGTCAATATTAATACTGACCTCTTTACCTTAATTAATTTACTTATTCAGATTGAATAGTAAATTCACGGATTCTGTTCTTTTTCAGTTTACCCAATATTTCTGTGATCTTTATGATGGATAAATACACAAAGCCATTAAGTGACAAAGACGTTAACTTAGTTTGATATGTCAAAGAGACACTATCATTTATTTAAAATAAATCAACTAAATTAACACCATTACACTTGATTGACATGATTTCACTTTCTTTCAAATTAATACGTCAGCACACTTAAATTTAACACAACAGACATAAATATTGGATGTTAACATATTTAGTCTGTGGGCATTTCAGCTTAAAATAGTTTCCAGCTTAGATTGAGAGGGAAAGGGAAAAGGAGGAATAAGAGGTTGGAGAGATTAAGTTATTTATCTCGAGTGTAACCAGAGATGACACTTTCCATCCGACTTCGGCTAAATCCCAGGTACGTTTGTAAACAGCTCTTTACCTTTTGACGATGCGTCTGATAAAGATATCACCAGCCTCCCAGGTGCACAGAGTCCTTCCGGCCCTCGTACGTCTGAACTGGTCGTTTACTTCCAACGTCTCCTCGGATCCGCGTCAGCCGTCAGAAACATGTGGCAGCTTCTGGCCGACTTCAAGACGAGATGTTTCTCAAAGAAAGTTCATTAGGAACTTTGGAGCTTTTGCTCGGGGAACTGGATGGAGGCGTCCATCAGTTCTAGCTGACAAGTTAGTCTTTGGCTCTTGACCAAGCTTGACCAGCTGCAAGGCAGAGAGCTTTCAGGTCTCTGTCCATTCGAACTCTCTGTCCATTCAAAGACTAAGTAGACTCATAACAGCCTGTTATCAGTCCTTAGCTGAAGACGCCGGTCGTTAGCTCTTGACCACACGTGTCCAGCTCTTGGGAAAGTTCACATCTCTTGCAAGTTCCCAGCAACTCTGAAGCCTTTAGCAAAAGCTTAGACTAGTACTTAAGGAAGGACCAGTCGAGGAGTTCATTTGTCTTATCAAACCCAAGGTTACAAGCAGCAGCAGAGAGAAATGTTTAGGAAAAAGATAGATAAAGCTGGAGCCCTGCTCATGAGACTGTCTCTGAGTTTCTAAACAAAACCGTCCGGTCTCTGTGACCCGAAGGCTTCACCTTTAAACACAGCAGTGAACACAGTTTAACTCTTACAGAATGACACAGCTTAAAAGCACACATCATGAAAATGACAAAAGTTATTCTTTTGATCACATCAGCCTAAAATCAAAGATAGAAATAGTCTCTTTTGGTGACTATATTTATCAGATTACAGCTAAATGAATGATTTTGTAGTAAATGTCTTGCTTTACTGAGAGGTCAGTAAAGGTCATCACTGGACAGTTCAAAAACCTTAGTTTGACCCTGGGTAGGTCCATTACATCTCCCCCCTTTTGGAAGCCATCGCCAGTCCTTGGGGATGGGGTCCAACACGAAAGGAAACCTTGAACTGTCTTTGATCTTGAAGTAATCCAGCAAGTGGAAAAGAAAAATCAAAAATTATAATCCCATAAAGTTTTGGAAATTCCATACTGTTCGGAGGTAATCCCATTGCGGTAAGCTTTTAATCCCTTGGAAAACTGAGTCTGTTAACTCTTGGAAAACAAAGTCTGTGATCCTTTGGAAAACAAAGTCTTATAATCCACAGCGATAATCCCACAGCAGTAATTCCACCACGATTAGAGTTGGTGATTTCATCAGCAACAATTGTTTTCATAATCAGCATGTAGAGGGGATCCCTCGATTGACGCAGAGGAGGCGACCCTTGGATGAAGGTTGAAGACCAAGCGTTGGAGCTGCAGGTCCCCACATCGAAGGTTGTTGGCTGGTTGGTTTCCAGTCAGTGCCACTCTGGTTCTATGTGTCATGCAATTATGTGGTTTTTTAAGGTGGGCTTATGATTGGGATTTTACATTAAGCCTTACCTATATGCACCTGGTATGTAAGCTATCATGGTTTAGATCAGCTACAATTACCAATTAAGGGGTGGATCAATTCTGTAAATTTAGATATAGGGATTTGTACCTATAAAATTTTGGAGGGCTTCTGTAACGAAGGCCTCTAATTCCAAACTATTCCTCCATTCATTACTTAGTTTAGGTTAAACTAAAATAGAAAAATGAAATATAGTTTGATCTAAATGTCTGTTGTCTTTTAGACGCACGACGTAGGATTTGGTATTCCTAATAAATTTTGAAGTCTATGGCGAGACTCATCAAAATGAATAGACAATCTAGAATAGAAACGATCGAATCGGTTCAATTTAGAAATTATGAGACCAGTGTAGTTTATTGTACCTTGAGCAACTTTAAACTACATTGACTCTTCAACGATTGCGATTTAACAAAATGAACTGCATGTTGGCATAGTTAAATCCATATCATTCATTAACCAATGTTAATATAAAACCTTTTTGGCTGGGAGTGTTCAGAACCAAACAGTATCTCAACTAATGACAACAGTAATGACTAAACAACAAGGAAACAACGTTTCACTGCTTCGACACACTCTTGTCGTCAGATTCCAAAGTGCAACACACAAGAAAAACAGGTCTCAACTTTATGACCGAGGTCAAATTAAATCTCGTGGATTTAAACGGTTGTTAAGGTTAGTTTTTTGTTGTGGGTTTTAGGCTTAGCGTTTCTAAGTTCAAGTTGGACAATGCGACTTATAGGGTGGGAAATATGGTAGTTTAAACCTGATTAGTTTATTTACTAACTTGTGTTTGTACGACCTTATTATCCCATGAAGTCGGTGAGTTGGTGAGATCTTTGTCTTTTGTGGAGTCATTGAACGCCTTGTAAGGTTTGATCTGATTTCGATGTACCCATTTAGCAATTGGCTCTTTACGGCCTTTGCTGATTTTGATCTCGTAGACGACTGAGGACACTTTGTCTGTTATCAGATGAGGTCCAGTCCACCTGGGCATTAGTTTGCGGGCGAGAGTTCCGGTCCCGGACTCTCCTTTCCCGGTTGTTGGGGCGAACGTATAGTACCAGACTCTGTCTCCCACTTGGAGTTCATTGTGAGAGGCCTTCTGGTCGTAGTACGCCTTACGTCCTTCAGCGGATTTTTCCAGGTTTTTCTGGGCGAAAGCAAAAGTGTTTCTGAGGTGTACATTCAAATCTTTCATGTATTGTTGTGTGGTGTAGGCTGTCGCCATGGCGGCGTCGCCTGGTTGGTACAACAGGTGTAGAGGGAGAGTCATTTGTCGACCGGTCATCATCTCGAAGGGAGAGATGCCAGTTGATGTGTGTGGAGTGGCTCTTATGGCCATGAGGACCAGAGGGAGTTTCACGTCCCAGTCCTTGTGGTTTGCAGCCACGTATTTCTTCAAAATACTCACCACAGTTCTGTTTGCTCTTTCTACTTGGCCTGAAGCCTGTGGGTGGTAGCCGACATGAAAGTTGGCCTTGACGCCTAGCGTCTTCCACAGTTCTTTCATCACTTCACCTGTGAAGTGTGTACCTTGGTCTGAGTTCACCCGAAGGGGAAGTCCAAACCTTGAGAATATATGATTCATTAACAACATAGCAGTAGTTTGTGCTGTGTCGTTAGGAGCTGGTAGGCATTCTACCCATTTGGTGAATGCACAGGTTACCGTGAGAAAATATTTATTTCCTCTAGAGCTCTTAGTGAGTGGTCCAACCCAGTCGATCTGGAGGTCAGACCATGGGAATGCAATGCCTCTGCTTTGCAGTGGTGCTCTGTGAAGTGGTCTGGTTGGCTGAAACTGGCCACAGACCACGCACCCTTCAATGTAGTCCTTGACATCCTTTTTCATTCCAGGCCAATAGGCAATTTGTTTTAATGCCGTCAGCGTGGCTTTATCTCCTTTGTGTCCTGCGGACGGGAGATCATGGGCATGAACTAACATCACCCCCCTTTGGTCATGGGGAACCACGAACACAGGTGAGGACGTTGGTCCATGAGCGAAAGTTAAGATGCCCTTGATTAGTTTTAGCTGTTTGCGCAGCTGATAGAGGACCTTAAGGTCTGGATCGGAATCCAGGTCGTCTTTAGACGGACTATTTTTGTTCGGATCGGTCAGGTACAGTATCATGGAGTTGATAGCAGGATCCGACTTCTGTAGTTGGATGATGTCTGGGTCAGTCAGTGCAGGTCGTACAGAGACTGCGTTGTCAGCAGGTCTGGCTGCGGCCTGGGCACGTGTGACTGCCATAACCCTGACCGTAGGTTGTATTGACAGAGTCTTGATTAACCAGGAGGGGTCGAAGGACCATAGAGGACCTTCGTCGGCTCCTTCTTTGGCTAAGGAATCTGCAATGTCATTGTAATGCTTGTCATCGCCTGGGACTCTAGAATGCCCCGGAACTTTCTTCCAGTAGATCTGTAAGTCATGTGATGTCACCAAGTGATCACACGCTATGAAAAGCTCTTTGTGTTTGACCACTTTTCTGTCGCTTGTTAGGAAACCGTTCTGTTTCCACACAGCGAGGTGACAAGCGAAACTCAAACGAGCATAGTTAGAGTCAGTGCAGATGACTAGCGTCTTGATGGAGCGTTCTACTACCATCTGGAGAGCTATTAGGATTCCTGCAATCTCAGCATACTGAGAAGTCTGAGAGCCTAATTTGTAGCTGAAAGTTATCTGTTCATGGTCTTGGAGGAGAACTCCTCCAACACCTGCCCTACAGATTTTGTCGCGGAGGAATGAAGATCCATCCACGTACAATGTTGTCATATCTTTGCAGATATTGTCATCAAAGAAGTGGTGATTCGGGTCTTCAGTTACTGGGGTTTTTTCCTCAACCGGCGGCTGGGTGGCTGGTACATCTTGTGTACACTTCTGGCAGATTGCCAAGTCCGTCCCCAGATG